>MU226249.1:2892363-2912201 GCA_018584345.1 Thuja plicata
TATTTAATAATTAAATATTATTTAATTCCTTTTCATGTGTCTCAGCTAAAGAGGGTGAATTTAATTTAATTAAAGTGCTAGGAATTTATTAATTAAATTAATTCGATCATAGGGTTTGTTTAGCCAATAGATATTTAGTAATTAAATATGATGTATGATAAATACAAATTTAGGATTTTCTGCATTTGACACTTAGGTCGAGTAGAATCAGTGAAAACTCAGAATTGCCTTGTACAATAGGACTTTGATGATTTAGAAGAGCGACAAATGCAACAAAATTGGTTAGCGTTGCAAGATGCCAATTTTTGGGTGTTACAATAGGTTACTAAATCCTAAAGAGGTACACATTTTACAAATGTATTGCATGGTGATGAGGATATGGATCAATGGATACTTCATAAAATCCCTCAGAAGATGCACTACATACATGCACAAAGTCGCCAGAAGGTGCACAAATTTATGGGGTGACTATCAAGTTCTTGCTTGTTGGGCCATGCTATCCTTTTTGTGGTTGACAGTGAGATACACACATCTTAATAGGAAATCTAACTAATCCTCTCTCTCTCTCTCTCTCTCTCTCTAAATGGTGATGTCTCTCTTATCATAATCTTAGGGTTCAAAAAGACTTGAGTCTCTGGGGTCTTGAGGATTCCTTTGTCCCTTTTGATTTCAATAAGGTTATCTTTTCTTTAAGATCTCCTTTGCCAAGATTTTGCATCGAGTCAATACTCTTGCTAAACTGGGGGCTAAATGTATAGTCAGAAAATGGAAGCACTTCCATTGTGGACTAGTTTATCCTTCCAAGTACGTAGTTTGGGGTCATGTCAAGCACCTTGAATAGGTCTTTTAATTGGATCTGGCTATTCCCCCTAATCTTCCCCATTTCCCACTTTTCTCTGGCCTATTTCTGGCATCCTAAATTGCAAAACTGAGATTATTGACCTCAGGGTCAAAATCAAAATTTCTAGGTCAAGGTCAACCTTGACCATGGCCTAGGTCAGAATTGACCTTTTTCTAGCCCAATGTCTAGATTTCATGTTTCTGGGGTTTCTAGATGTCAAGCTTCGAAAAGATTTAAATCCCGCTTCCAGGTCGGCTATTTTGATCTTCGAAGAGATGATTCTTAAATTATATTTAATATAGGTCCTCTTCTAGGGATATATGTCTAAGTGGGATTTAATTCTCCTATGTAGTCCTCTCTAGAATATTGTGCCCTAGATTCATATGTAACGAAGCCTTCTCATCTCATTTTCTCTAACCATCTAAGACTTGAAGAAGTGAAATATAAGTGTGAAGGAAAAGCTAAGAAGCAAGAATCAAAGCAAGCTATTATTCCATTAAAGCAATTATCTACATTCAAGAATTCAAAACATTCAAGCATTCAGTTCATCAGGGAGATCCATTGGTAGCCATTGAAGGATTCAAAGCTCTATGGAGCCCTCTTGTTGAAGATTTCTCCATCCACGTTCCTCCAAGCCTCTTCCTATTCCAAGATTCACTCAAGATTGGTGTTAAAGGTCTAAAGGCAATTGATTTGAGACATCCTACATCCAACATTCTACATTCTACATCTATTTGGTGCATACATACTTGTGGGTTCAAGGATTCAAATCCTCCACAAGGGTTTCTATACAAGCAAGATGAATTCATTTATTTACTTTGTTACTTATGCAATTTCAATTCAATTATAAGGTTAATTCTAAAATTAGGGTTTGACCAAGGAAAACCCCTCCCCCCAAAGAAAAAAAACCATTTTTTTTTGCGGGGAGAGGTTTGGAACAATGAATTGGAGTTTAGATTTAGATACCCTTTTTGAGAAACTATTGGGATCCAAAAATAGATTTTTTGTCAGAGATTTTAGAGGTCCATTCTGCCCTAGGTCAGAATCAGAGGTTGATTCTACCCGAGGTTGGAATCGGAAATTCTGGGTCAATGGTGACATTGACTTGAGGGTCAATATTGGAATTGAGCCATACTGGAAAATGATTTATGGGTTTTGTATATCTCATGGTTTCGGTTTGGGAATGTGAAAATCAATAGTTTTTGAGACCGTCTGACAAGGTTTTCAGCAAGTTCTTTTTTAGAGGTATGTATTTTATTCCATTTTCCGTTGTAATCATTTCCATATTTACACCCATTATCAATTACAATTAAATGTAAGAGGATTAATGGAGACATATGGTTTCATTTATGTGCAAATGTCCATTATTCAAAACCCTCTCTAGAGACCTACATTTTCTTGTTTACAAATGTCAATCTATTTTCCTTTTGAGTTTCTATCCATCTTACCAAGGTCTAATTTAGCTTTGAATGTAGACTCAAAATTTTGAGGATTAGGAGAATAATTGTCAAAATTGTCTAACTCAAAAGCTGTAAGTCTTCCAACCATTCCTTCTAGAGTTATATCATTATAGCACCTCATCTCTTGAATAGCTGAAACTCTAATTGCATAGATAGGAAGTAAAGTTCTCAATATCTTACTAACCATTGATTTGTCTTCCATTGTTCCGCCAGGAGTTATGATGGCACTAAAACATTTCTTGTTTCTTTCACTATATTTTGTAATGTCTTCTCCTTCTTTCATTTTCATCTTATCAAACTGACCTTTGAGACATTCTTCTTTGGCTTTCTTTACATTGTGATCTCCTCCATGGATATCATGCAGTTTATTACACATATCATAGGTAGTAGGGAAGTCTTTTAATTAATCAAATTCAAAATAGCTAAGTGAAGAAGCTATATCAATCATGATTATGTTATGATGCTTCATGTCCACCATCTGATCCACAAACATAGGCATCGGTGGTTTCACATACTTGTGATCCAATAATTTCAATCGAGTATCTCCAATAGTAGATAAATGTAACATCATCAAATATTTCCATGCAATTAAGTTGTCTTTTTTAAGCTTGGGAATCTCCCTTCTGTAAGACATCTCTAATCTTTAGCTTAGCCCTTGAAAACTTCCCCGTAAGAACCAAATGCTCTGATACCAATTGTTGGAAATGAGTTGAGTAACTGAGAGGGGAGGGATGAATTAGTTACCACAAAAAAAAAATCCAAGTCACTTAGATACCTTAATCAAACTTATCATTGTTACTCGGTTAACATAGATATTCTATTGTTACTCAGTTAACAAAGAAAACCTTAAGATAATAACTGTATATATCCTTTAGTGATTAAGTGTAGAAACATAAAACATAAATAAATTTGCATGTACATAGATGACACCAAGGTTTAACATGGAAACCCAATCTGGGAAAACCACCAATTGCAACTAGTCACTATTTTTCACTCTTCTGGAGTGAGCCCTATTAGGAGCCAACCCTATAAAAGGTTACAAAAACACACTGTAAGGTGTGACCTTGTTAGAGGATTTAATGAACCTATATGGTGTGGCCTTTTTAGAGGTCTTCAAACACTTCAATGTAGAAATGTCACCTTTTGAAAGGATTTACATAAGACTGTTAAGTCTACTCTCTAAAGATATTTATAAGATCATTGCTACAATTGTTAGAGAGTAACAATGGATTGACATGTTTTAAGAAGCAGTTGTCTTTGTTGATTAAGATCTCTATTCTTCCTTTAAACTAGATCCTCACTAATCAAATATTCTATTGCATCTCTCTCTAGATGTTTTATCCTTAATCAGAATCCCATATGATCTTGCATCCACACTTCATATCAAAACTCTTATATATATCTTCACACATTGAATCCAAACTTGACCTCATATATATATGATAAGCCTTGTTAAGTCAGCCTGAATAATCTTCCAAATAATCAATAAAACTTAATTCTATCGGCTGCATATAACCAATTAAACATAAAGTGTAAACTAATGTTAGTCGGCTAACACTAAATATCTAACTTGGTTAACACTGTAATCCTTCAATGCCTAATGATTATTGTAATGTAGGAGTGAAGATGGTTAGAACTAAAAATCACTTTGGTCTTCTTCAATGCCCGAGAGAACTTTGCATACACTAACTATGCTTAGTTTAGCTATAGACATTTGTGTAACATCACTAAATTTTTGTAAACATCAATGGAAATGCACAATTGAATAATTGTCATCAACAGTTGGCCCATAGTGGACCCCAATTTTAAAATTTCAAAAACCCATCTTTCATCTTGTTAACTATGGCTAAATGGGAGAATTTGGGCAACATGGCTCATAATATTTTGTGAAGATTATAGTGAATGAAGGGGAAGCATTTGGCAGAGATATATCTATTCATATTTAAACCTTCTATTGAACTGAAAAGAGCAGGTTCAAATTTTTGGTTTGAAAGTACAGGCAATAGTAGGTCCCTTTTTATGATAAGTTATTGGCAAAAAAAAGGGTAATGTTCATTCTTTAATATTCTAAGATGACATGTAGCATTTAATGGTAAATAATGAAATCCAATAGATGCACAAATAATAGAATAAGAAAAATTCATATTTTTCATTCACTTTCAGTATCTATTTCCATATCAAAATTACAAAAAAATTAGATACTTTTCTTCATTGTATAAATTTTCTTCTATGGTAACATTTTTTTAAAGAAGAACAAAACCTATTTTCAGCAACACGAGTCACACATCATCAGAACTAGATCCTTTTCCAGCTGAGTCATCCCCTCTGAACCATCTTCTTATTTGTAACGTTCCTTCATGCTTGACTTGGTAGATAATTCTCATGCTTCTTTAAAAGGGACCCTTAAAAAGAATTCCTCTCACTGCTCCTTGTCTAGTTCCACATATGAGACTACAATAGTGATGCACATCGACATGCCTATTATGGAAGATTGGAATGAAAGAAATCCATGGCACCTCCACTCCAGTCTCGAGGAAAATACTCAAGTTAGTTGCCAATGGTAACCAGACACCATAGCGAGCCATAGATAGTAGATCCTCAATGCCCTCATAGTGGACTCTATCGAATATACCCATCGATAGAAATTCTATTATGTTCGTAGATTCCCCTAAGTCAACCAAAGAAAAAAAAAACCTAGACAAAATGTCTATGTTGAGATTGTAGTGGTCTTCACTATGTATAAAATATTCACCTAGCACCCACTTAAGTGAAGTAAGGACCAAGTGGTCATCAATTCTTATTAATGCATCTATCCTATTGTCATATATGTTCCCCGTGAAAGTTTCTTGAGACATTGGATAGTCATTCTCATACACATATCTATAATTTTCAACTAAATTTTTAAATCCTATACTTACGGCTCCTTATTTCAGCTAAATACCTTATACGACCAGTCAAAAGTGATGCCCTTTTTATAGAGAAAGTAACCACCTCACAAGAATAATGCATTTACTTCATTGAGGGGAGAATGTCACATCAAATTTCTAAAATGTACTGTGATCATTTTCCTAAACTTCCATTTTCTCATTTTGTGGTCATCAAGTCTAGTTTTTGTTGTCGATAGTGCACTTGGAATATATTCATACACCTTGGGTATCATAAAGAAGATAAATGCATTTATTTTGGCTTAAAAGGAAAGATTATTTTTTTTATTGCAATGTAATAACATGTTTTCGGTGACACTTAGCATGAATATTTGTCGTTTCATGAAAAATAATAATATCCAAATGGCTTTTACACACTTTATCATTTAATTGTCTCTATTAAATGGTGATGATTTGTGTCCTTGAGTTTGCGAAGTGAAAAATTAGAGATTATTCTAAAACCACCTTGGCAACTAGCCAGAAGGAATGACATCATAGTCATTTATGCATACAAAATCCAAAAAGACAAGGAAAATAAAATAAAATAAAATAAAAGAGAAAATAAAGTAAAAATTCAAAAATTTGCAAGCTTGGGATATGCTAATAACTCTACCAGGGCTATAGCTTCCCAACTATCAGTGGAGAAATATTAGGGATTATCAAGGTGGTAACTTTATCCTGGCTATGGATGCATGACTAGTTGAAAGGCTCTATCCAGTCGGCTTTGCAAGAAATCTCACCTATGTAGCCTAGTGGGCACGTCAAAACCATTTCATCATCTTATTAAGGGAAAGGATTAACTCCTTGCACAAACATGAGTCTGTTAGTAGACATATTTTCATTCTTTGACATGTTAATCTACTCTCTGATCTTACAGATGCTATTAAAATAGGGTTTATCAAACATAAATTTGTGTTGTGAAGAATTAAACAATACAACGAGGTGTGACTTAAGAGTCAAATGGTGCATGTTTACTAGGTTTTCACCATTTGAATTTATTGCACTTTTTCTATTGATTTGTTTTTATTTTTATTTATTTATTTATTTTATTTATTTATTTATTATTACCAAGGTGCTTGTTTTCCAGGTTTTCACGAAGATAACAAATTTTTTGGGTTCTATATTTGAATTTGAATTTTTTCTTTCTTCATGCTACATTTTCACTAGTTTTTGGAATTTTTTCAAGAAATCTTTTCACTGTAAAACAAATGGCACTCTCTCATTTGATACTCTTATCTAATACTCCTTCATCCTGTACACTTTCATCTAATTTTAGGTTTAAAACCTCTTTAAGTGGATGCTATTGATAGGTTCTTGCAATTATTCTCCATCATAATCAATCAATTTATATGTCCTTGTTCCAAAGGAAGATGTGATAATAAAAGGTCCTAGCCAATTTTATTCCCATTTTACATTCTTTTCCTATATTTTTCATTCTTAGGGTTCTCTCTTAACACAAAATCACCAATTTGAAATGCTTGAGATTTTATAGTCTTGGTGTAGTTCCTAGACATTTTGTTTTGGTAAACCTTTAGATGTTCATATGCTTGTGTTTGGTGTTCCTTAAATAACCCATGTTGATGAATTCTAGAAAATCTGTAATCTTTATATGTCACTAACTAATATAAGGACACTCTTAAGAAAACAATTCCAAATTCTGTAAGTAAAATAACCTCTGCTCCATAAACCAATAAAAAATATGTCACTCTAGTTGGTGTTCTTATGCTTGTTCAGTATGCCCTTAATGCCAGGTTCAATTGTACATGTCAATCCCTTCCTAATTTGTCAACTGTTTGCTTTAAAATCTTGAGTATATTCTTGTTTCTTTCTTCTTCTTGACCATTCCCTTGAGGATAATAAGTTGAAGAAGAACGAGGGGTGATGTGAAATTCACACATAGTTTATCAACATCCTTATTTTTGAATGATTTTCAATTTTCATTTATTAGAACACGGGGAACTCCATATCTACAAATTATGTGGTTCAAAATGAACATTGAATTTTTTTTCTTATTGTCCTTGACAAAGGCACTACGTCTACCCTTTTGGTGAAATATGTTTTTGTGGTTATGATGTACTTATGACCATTAGATGAAGGTGGGTAAATCATCCCAACTAAATTAAATTCCTATTGATAAAATGGCCAAGTGGTGGTCATTTTGGTGTAACTCTTGTGATGGTACATGAATCATATTTCCATGATATTGGCATTTTTGACATACTTTCACAAATTGGCAAAAATCTTTCTCCAAAGTGGGCCAATAATACCCCATTCGAAGGATCTTCTTAGCTAAGCTTAAATGACTTTAATGAGACCCATAAATTCCCTCAAGAATGTCTTGTTGGAAATAATAGGTACTGAGACAGGGGTGAATCAGGACTAATAAAACTTTCAGACTTTTATTGGTACCTTTAAATAGAAACAAAATAAACTTCTGAGCTATAAAGCATATAATTCTAACTATAAAGTAAAGGTACAGTGAATAAAATGACAAAAAATACACATAAAAAATGTTGATTTTTATCGTGGAAACCCTTAATTAGAGGGAAAACCCACAGTGGGGATGAAACCAACAATCTTATTACTATAGTAGAAATGAGTGCTCTCTTAGGAGCTTACAATCTGTCACCTTGTGTCCCTTTTGGGAGTGATTTATAACTTATTAGAAGTATCAATATGCCTATTATAGACATCATTGTTACAGGATTTTAATCCCACTTATATAAAATGTTCACCCTGTCAAGGGATTTACAATAAAGTCCTTCTAGAGACTACCATGTTATAGATTTTGACTTTTTGAAACTATTGGGAAAACAATAAGAAAATTTCATATGTTATATCCACTCCTTAATTCTAATCAGATCCTTGATTCTCTGTACTTGTTCTCAGTCCAATCCTAAATCTTCTCTAGAAATAACTCTACAATCGTAGCTTAAGATCGGCTTCTCGACAACACTTCAACTTCTTCTCAACAAATTAACAACAAAAACAACTATCATCATATAACCTTATATACCATCTTTAATTTTGAGTGTAAACCTAAATAAGGTTTCCATTTCCCTCAAAAAATTATTTCTCAATCATAAATAACTTATAGAAACTTGAAATCCTTACTATGTCGGCCATAACAAACTTTAATTAGTTTTGTATTTTTAATGTGGAAAATTTCTTCTCTTTTAATCACCAGAACATACTTTGCATTCATACACAAATATATACATAATTCCCTAAGAATTGACTTGTTCAATTCCTCAAATTATATACTACATTTTTCATGTTGTCTAGACTCACTAAAACATCCACCGTCATAACTTATTTGGCCAATCAATCAAAATTGTTTAATAACCTTTAGTTTTACCTTTTCACTACACTGACTAGTTAAGAGTATCCATGCTTTTTCCTTTAGCAATGTGATCTTAGAACCGTTATCAAAATTCATAGTTTACCTATTGTCTTTACACCTTCCAGTGTACTAATAGAAAAACTTTTATCCCTTTACCATTTTTTCCTTCATATGTTATTTTGTTTACCGATTGTCTTACTCACTTAACTTCTTGTTACCTAATGCATATAACTATATACCAGTTTGTATAAATCCATATAATTACAAAAAAAAATCTCAAATATGTAATGGATTGCCAAAAATGAAAGCCATACTCCATAAAATTGTCATCAATGTCATCTACAAACATTCTACAATCAACATTTTCTCCCTTTGGCATTGACGGCAAAAAATTGTGAAAATTTCAAAACTTCAAATAACTATACTCTAACCTATACTCTACATCTAATTATATACTCCCCCTAAATCTGTAACTCACCTTTGTACCATAGAATATATACTTCTTCATGGTGATTTTTCTATATACTACCCCCTTTTTTGATCAACTATATACTCCCGATTTTTGGGCAACAATGCCAAACACTATGATAAAAAAAAATTATGTACAAGGGTGACAATTTATCAAATATAGTATTGAAATGTACCTTAGTACTAGCAAGAGAATGCTCCCATGACCCCTTTAATTTTGTTAAGGAAATGTTATGACTATTTATAATTGAAGCCAGATCCTTGATACTATCAATTGTACTCATGTCTGGAGTACCTATCAAGACTTCATCTTTCTTAAGATATCCTTTTATGATGTCCATTTGTGGAGTTAGAAATTGTTGCAATTTAAAAAAAGTCATCATTATCCTGTCCTCTTCTGGCTTCACTTCCATTTCCTTTTGTATTAATTCTTTCATTTTTGCATTATGATCCATCATAGAACTGTTCAATGTGCCCAATTGGTTGACCAATGTAGCCAACTCTGTTTTGAGCTCTTCCTTCTTTTTCTTGATCTCTGCAGTGAAGTTTGTCAGAATTGATTTTTTTTTAATATATTTAGAACTTCAAGTAATGAATCCTTGAGTTCCTTGAGAAATTCAAACAGTAAAATCTTCTCTTCTCTTCTTGATTTATTATGTTCTCTTCCATGTCATGATCTAGAATAGTGATTGCATAAACCAAAGGTTTTATTTAATCAATCAAAGATTATTCTTCACCAATTTCTTCATCCAGAACTAAATCAACAAGTATAGCAACTTCTTTCCTTAGTATTTTATTTTTGAACTTCTACTTTATCTTATTCTTTCAACTTTTTCAACTACATTTCTTGAAAATAGTATATGTTCATTTGGCTTTAACTTGTTAACATCTTTCTTTAGGATTTAAAATTATAGATCATCTTCTTTCTCTTCAACTTTATCATCTTCTTATTCTTCATCTTCTTCTTCCATTATATTCCTTTTCTTTTTCTCACAAGTATCCTATGTTTTGGTTGGTGAATCACTAGTGGTGTTATCCTTTGGTGTCCATCTTTAGTACTTTTCTCTATTGTTCCAGTGTGTTACTTTCTTCCTTATTTGACTCTTTGTTTACTTATTGATATTTTTGTTGTACATATTGTTTTTGTTGATTTATTTCATCTTGATTTGTGTCCTTTACCTATTTTATTATGTCCATTGATTGTTCAGTGGTCTTAGTCACCTGTTATGTTCCATTACCTTTTCCTATCTCATCAATCTTCTATGTTTTAGTATGAACTACATCATCATTGATCTCAATGGGGTTTACCTCAAGTGGGGATGGAAGTGGTAAATATTCATCTTTATCTCTAACCATATGAGTGTTTGGATTATAAGTAATATCTTCAAATATAACATTATCCACTGAGTCTTTTGTTAGGTCAATACATGAGTAGAAACATTTGGAATACTACCTAGTTTAACATATCACCCATTAAATCTTTCAATGTAAAAGTATCATCTAATTGAGATGTACCTAATTTATCGGTTACCTATGGTTGATCTATGTTTTATATCCTTTTCCATATCACCACTTTTTCTTCTTCAATGTCCTTCTCCTTACCAACTAATAGTCTTGCAGTTTTGGGGCCAATACTAAATCTATCCTTTTACTTTTCAAATCCTTCATCCACTTCCTTTATTGTCAAATAAGTTATAGTGTAGAGAAGTGTCCCATCTTTTATATCCTTTTCCATTTCAACTACAGAATCCCATCTAATTTTGTTTTCCTCATATAATTCATCAATAATATATCCTTGAGTTGATTAGTTACCTAGATAAAACCATGAAAGTGAAATATAAGTGTAGCATCCTCAACTATTTTCTTGTCTTCATCAGACAATTTAGAGAACTTAAAGTTACTAATATTACCTATCATTTTGTGTTCTCTTATTTCCTTTGCAACTTAAATAGAACTCTTAGGTATATTGAATTTTTTTTTTCCATACTTTTTCATGTGTTTGATTTCCTTTTATGAATTATTTTTCTCACTATCTACCCCTCCCTTTTTCTTCTTCTTGCTAGGAGAGGTATTGTTTTGTCTCTAATTTTTCCTCTATTTGACATGTCTTTTTTTTTTGAGGTTGTGATACCTCGGGTGGCTTAGTGTTAGAAGATATAGCTTCATAAATCTTTTCCATTCCAGACTCTTCCATCGATGGTAATTTTGGAGTCTTACTTCAAGTATCTACTTGCTTCCTTTTCCTCTTAGCAAAAGCATCTGAAATGCTCTTCTTTTTTGCACAAGTTGAACTACTACCTTCACCAGTTACAAACTTATCTTCTAATTTTAATAACATCTTATTTTATTTTCTTTCTATTCTACGATTTTTGATTTGTGAAGTGATTCTATCATAAGCTTCCTCAAATGTGACATACCTCTTTGCATCCTTCTTAATTGTTAATTTCAACAATTCCTTCTATATTCAAGGTTAACAATTATTCATTAGTCTCATATCCTATTTTAGGTATCCATCAAATCTTGCAATCTACCACTTTAATTTTGTAAGTGTTAGTTTCAACTAGGAAACAATTAGTATCTTTGTACTTCTCCACGATGTGTAGGGGAATTCTATACTGCTTTTTCCTTCTATCCTAAAAATCCTTGAATTATCCCCACATAATTTTTTTTGAATTTTCCACCTAGTTCACCTAAGTACTCATTGATTTGATCCAATGTAGGTCTACATATCTTCCAAGTTACTACTCCTTGACTAGGGAAGAAATTATGAACATAAAAGAACATACATACAAAGAGAGATCCACACTTTAGTTCTTTCTTCTTATCAATCTATATTGTCTTCGGGTTATCCAAAAAATGTGTTCTCACAATGTTATCTTGGTCATATCTGGTACCATCCTTCACTATCTGGTAAGGGGTGTGAATAGCTCTACATGGAACACTATTCAACCGACTCAAATAGAAGACCTTGTAACCCAACAATCATTGCTACAAATAAAACCTATTGATCTTCTATGTCATCTATCATCATTTCTCTATGATCTTTCCTTGAATTAGTCAATTAGAAACCATCTTTTTTGATATCTACCTTAGGGTACAATGTTCCTCGTTTGTTGAGAATCCAATGATCAGATTAATAAGTTTGTTGGTGATATTCATCGGTTGGTACAACCATATGAATTGATTGTAAAAATGACTCAAAACATATCGAATCCATGCCTCCTCAAATATTTCAGGTAATTCTATAATATGTGTCAAACCCTTCCCTTTAAGATGTCTGAACTCTTCCTCAAATACTACATTGTTGCACATTTCCAAGTATTTCTTTTGTATCTATTTATCTCCTAACTCAACAATATTGCAATGAATAAAAAATATTATATCTTTAATCAACAAAATATGAAGTGGAATTATGGATAGGGTACCAATTTTCTTATTTTATAGATCCTTTGACGAATGTAACTTGTGTTCTGGTTCTATCTCCCTTTTAATCTCGATCAATTTAGGTGTATAAATCCTTGATGCCATAGGGATCCAATAGATTTCCTTCTTTCTAACTTAAACACACTGAATTCCTTCACAATTGACCACCACTATAGTAAATAACTTAGTTATTATTTTCAAAATTGTAGTTTGATTCTCTGTAAGTATTCAACAAAGATAGTTTGCACAATTGATCATAGTACGTTATCACACATTGCTCTTGAAAACTCTCTTCGAAATGAAAGGTGATTAATGAATAGATTAACCTTAAATTTATTTGTCAAAAAAATTGTCCAATGGCTAGTTGGGTACAAAAAATTAAATGTAATTCAATGATGTCACTCTCTATGGATTACAACCTCCACCAGTTAATGCTAAAAGTAGGATTGAGACATAACTTTTTACAAATGATAAAATCAATGATTGATAACAACTCAGCTCTATGTAACTCATTAAAATTAACATCGTTGCATCTTAGTATCTAAATAAATATTTATTCTTATTATTATATGGGTCCGATTAGATATTACAATGAAATTCAATCCCTAACCAAAACTTAATTTCTTAGTTTGAGGATAAATCCCATGAGCCAGAGGATGATGGGTTACTTGTCAATGCATTGGAATCTTCTTTGCTTTCTTCCTTCTTCACCCATATCTACTTCATCTCATTCCTCACTTCTTCAAAATTAACAATCTTTTTTCCTTTCCTATATTCATTACTTAGTGACTGATTCATGTACCTACAATCTCTTGCTAGATGTATGACTTTGTTACAATAAAAGTATGTCATACCTATTATCCTCTAGGGTCCAACATTACCTCTAGAATTCCTCAGTCAATAGTTCATATCCATGTATCCATATTTTCTACAAATAGTGCATATGAAATTCATGTTTCCTTCTTTTCTTATAAAACTCATTTGTTTTTAAGGTACCCTTGATGCGCAACGTTTTTCATTATGTCAATTTTTTTTGCATGTGTAACAATAGGCATTGAAATTACTGTCAAATAATCTATTACTGATTCTTGATCTTCACTCATAAGCTTGATGACCATTCTTATTACAATTATAGCAATAACCATCAAAACAAGTAGTTCTTGAAACATTCACTAGTTTTCTTGTACATACAATAGTAGTGTGTCCAGGATTTCAAAATTGTAGATAGTGGTTTTAGTAGGCTTATTACCTGTGTGCACTAGTATAAACCTTAGGAATCTTTGAATTTTTTATCAACACTAGACTTGGATTATTCTCCATTTTTAAGTTTGTTGTCATGGGTATATCCTAGGCTAGAAGTATCAATAGGATTTGTTGATATTGATTAATTTTTTCATTTGTCTCTCTTTCAATCTTCAAGTTTTTAGCACACATTTGTATGTTTTCATTACTGGTGTCACTTAGGTGTTCATTTAATGCATGGTTATCATGTTTTAACATATGAAGTATAATATATTTTTCTCTGATTTGTTCTTTAACATTCTTCTTTATAGTTTTAGAAGTCCTTTTTGCATCTTCAGTAGCTCTCATTCCTTCAAGAGTTCACACATCCTTATGGCTTGAATTTATTGTTCTCTTTTCATCTTGGTTTCCCCTTCAGTCAAGATCTTGTTATTTTCCATCAAATCTTCTATTGCACCCTCTACTTCTTTAGGGTTAACACTTCCTTTAGTTAGTTCATCAATGTTATCCAGACTTTCTTTCTGTTGTTCAAAAAATTCTTTTATCTTTTCTAATGAGGTATTTAGCTTATTCTTCAATTCTTCAATCATCTCGTTTGTTTCCTTAAATTGTCTTCCATACCTCTATATTTCCATCTCCTTAGATCTACTCCCCATGTTTTCAAACTTTACCCCTAGAGAGTTAGAAGCTCTTATACTAGTTACTCGAAATAATAGGTACTGAGAGTGGGAGGGTGAATCAAGACTAATAAAATGTTCATATTTTTACTAATACCCATAAATAGAAACAAAAGAAACTTCCAAGCTATAAAGAATATAACTGTAACTATAAACTAAAACTACGATGAATCGAATGACAATGAATGAACATACATAACACTCTGATTTTTATCATGGAAACCCTTGATCAAAGGAAAAAACCACAGTGGGGATGAAGCTCATAATCTTCTTACTACAATAGAAAATAGTTATATGTTAGGAGCTTACAATTTGTAACTTTCTAGGTGAAGTACCTTGTTAGGGGTGACCAATTACTTATTAGAATAATCAAAATTCCTATTACAGACTACCTTGTTAGAGGATTTTAATCCCACTTATATAGCATTCCCCTTGTTAAGGGATTTAAAATAAATTCCTACTAGAGACTACCCTATTAGGGATTTTGACTTGTTTATACTAGTAGGAAAACAACATGAAAATTTGAACCATCATATACATTCCTTAATGCTAATCAGATCCTTGATGCTCTGTACTTTTTCCTAATCCAATCCTAAATCTTCTCTAGAAATCACTCTATAATTGCAGCTTAAGATCAACTTTTCAATAACACTTCAACTGCTTCTCATCAAATTAACAACAACAACAACAAAAACAACAACAACAAAAACAACAACAAAAACAAAAACAACAACAACTATCATCATATAATATTATATACTATATTACACTTTAACTATAAACGTAAATAGAGTTTCCATTTCCATCCAAAATTTCTTAATCAATCATAACTAACTCTTAGAAACTTTAAATCCTTACCACGTTGGCGATAAAAAAATTTAAGTTCTTATTGTCAATGTGAAATATTTCTTCACTTTTATTCACCAAAACATACCTTGGATTGATATATAAATATGTACACAATTTCGTAAGAATTTACTTATTCAATTCCTTGAATAATGTACTACAATTTTCATGTCTAGATTCACTGAATTGTCCACCATCATAACTGATTTTGTCAATTAATCAAAATTGTTTAATAACCTTTAGTTTTTAGTTGTTCATTGTTTTGACCAGGTAAGAATATCTTCACTTTTTCATTTACCTGTTTGACCTAAGAGGTACGGTCATAAATCATAGTTTACCTATTCTCTTTACAACTTCCAGTGTACCGATAGAAAAAATTATCTCCCTTTACCAATCTATCTTTCACCTGTTATTCTATTTATCAATTGCCTCACTTAATTAACTTCTTGTTACTGATTGGATATAAATGTGTACCAGTTGGTCTAACTATCTATACTTACGCAAAAATTCTTACTTATAGAATGGATTTCCAATAATGAAAGCCATAGTATATACAATCATCATTAATGTCTTGTACCAGAATTCTGCAATCAACATTCTTGTAAAGTGAATTTTGTTTCCTCATTCTCTAGATACACAAGAAGCATTCAGTCAAGACTCCTACAATGCAAAATGTTTGAAATGATTGTATAATGGGAAGCTTGTAGTATACAATTTCTTCTTTTGTTTTGGGATTGGTCGAAGCATAAATTTTGGTCCTTTAAATGGGCATAAATGGCTCCATACCATAGGAAGTCATGTCCAACTAGTATGAAAATGATCTAGGAATCGGGAAGCTAAAACCCGTGTTTCACCAAATCTTCCACCTAGAATTTGTATCTATCACTTTTATCTGGAATTTGTTAAAGAGAAGATAAAGTCACCATGGCATCTGCTGCTCTATTCTTTTCTCGTGGTATTTTCTCAAAATTTATCAAGAGAAAGTAATTTTTCTAATCATTTATCATTCTCTTTTAAGGCATCAACATGGAATATTTTTTTTAGTATTCATGATTGATTTGATTTATCACAAGTTGTGAGTCACCATAGAATATCAATTTTGTCACATTCCATTCTACGACCATTTTTGATGCAGGAGCATCCTGGGTGTAAGGGCAATCTTGCATCACCCAAAAATATGTGTTCTTCTATTCAATCAGGGCTATTTTGTACAAAGCTACTATTTTTGGAAACTTACTATTTTTAGTAAGTTGGTCGTTTGAACTCAGAATGTTCTAATTTTCCAGGTGAAGGTCCATCTTAGTCATATAAGAATGTCAGTTGAATTTCATTGCCAGATCATCTGTATTGGAGAAGTTATTAAGGATTTACTATTGAGATTTTAGGGTGAAAAATCTTTGAGCTCAATTTTCAGGACCTTAGAGGCTCTAGATCGAGGTTGAACCCCTGGCTAACATGCACTTCGCTAGACAAGCACTGTAGATTGCGATCTCCTATTTTTGAAAAGTGGTTATAATAGCCAAACGGAGCTACGGATCAAAAGTTATGGCTTCCGGAAGTTGGGCTACCTAATCTCATATTTTGTAAATATTTAAAGCCGACCCTTTTGTAATAAAAGTGAAAAATAATTAAATGCTAAGGGAAGTTGGCCTTAATGGCTAGATTTCTGGAACCTTCTCGGGCAATGGAAATTGCCTATATAATGAAGGCCCGTAGTGTTGTCTAGGGTAGTTCTGGGTGGATCTGAGTAATAATTCGAGGCTTTGTCCTACAGAATATTAGAAGGGAAATGCCCATGTGGCTTTGCATATTGCAATTCTAAAAGTTTGTAATTCCACATTTGTGGAGATAATAAGAAGCCCATTTTCCGTTCTTGCAAATTGTTGTTGTTTCATTGTTTCTGTTATGTGTTTGTGGCATTAAGAGGAGCTGCCTTCATCAAGTGGTATCAGAGTGAGAAGTTCCTGAGTGTGTAAATAGATCGCCGACTGTGAGGCAGTTTGCACTAGGACCATGGTTAGGGTTTCAGTGCGCATCACGAAAATGCCTCCACGAAGGGAAGGTGGCAGAAGAGTTTGTGTTGTGACACCTGAGGTTAGAGAGCTTCATAGACAAGTGTGAGAATTGCAAGAAGAGATTCACAGAGGAATGAATCTTAATGTTAGAAATGAAAGTGAGGATGAAGCCGAAGATGGAAATGATGATCAAGAAGAAGTTGAAGTTTTGAATCCTGAAGAAGAAAGGATTTTATGAGCCATTTCCAAGATTGGGAAAAGACCTAAGATTGAGGTTCCTACATTTTTAGGGAATCTTAATCGAGAGGAGTTGACTGACTGGATCAACGAATGTGAAGAATATTTTGAGTATGAAGATATTGAGGATCCTAATTGGGTCAAGTTTGCGAAGGCTAAACTTAAGGGTCATGCGAAGATCTGGTGGCAGGAGATCCAATTGGAGCGAAATTGAAGAGGAAAGGATAAAATCACAAATGGGATAGGATGGTGGATAAGTTGAAGTGATAGTTCATTCTTGTTGATTATGAGCTTGACCTGCTAAAGAAAATGCAAAGTTTGAAGCAAGCAGGAAAATATGTCAAAGAATATATGGAGGAGTTCTATCGAATCCTCATCCGAATAGGCCATGCGGAAGCTGACAAGGAGAAAGTTGCCCGTTACCTTAATTGGTTGAGGCCAAGCATTTAGGAGGAGTTGAATCTTGTTTGAATGAACAGTATTGAGGAGGCATACCAGTTTGCCCTGAAAGTAGAAGAGAAGCTGAACAAGAAGTTTGAAAGCAAGCAAAATGGAAGAGGTCGTGGTGGAAGATCTGGTGGATGGTCATATGGTGGCCGAAATGAAGATCCAAAAAAGAAGGATGAGGCTAGTAATAGTTAGAATAAGCAAGGAAACAATTCCAATCATTTCCAAGATCAGAATAATAGAGATCAGAGAGGAAAAGGAAGAGGACAAGGATCTGGAAGAGGAGGCTTTCGTTGAACGTATTTTCATTGTGGAGAAGAAGGTCATAGAGAATTTGAATGTCCTTAGTGCCAAGGAAGAATAGACAGGAGAAATGAAGGCCAGGCTAGAGTTGCACATGTAGATGAAGATGCCAGATTGTCACATTCTGAAGATGCCGAAAGAGCAGAAATGCTGATTAACAGAAGAGTCCTATTGAGTGGTGAGAATGAACCTGAACAAAGGAGGAGCCTATTTCACACCAGGTGCAAGTGTTAAGGTAAGTGTTGTGATGTGATTATTGATAGTGCAAGCACTAACAATTTGGTGTCAGAAGAGATGGTGACAAAGTTGAATCTCAAGAGACAGAAACACCCACATCCATATTGGTTTGCCTGGGTATAAGATGACCACAAGGTCATGGTCAATAAACAATGCCTTGTCAAGTTCAAGATTGGCGGATACCATGGTGAGGTACTGTGTGATATCATATCTATGGATCCATGTCACATTTTGTTGGGTAGACCATGGAAGTTTGACAAATGTGTTTTACATGATGGTCATGCGAATACCTATTCTGTGACAAAGGATGGAATGCGACATAAGCTAAAGCCTTTGAATGACACAGAAGAAGAGGTATGTGGTAGTGCAAGAATAACTTTTGTTGATGGAAGAAAGTTCCTAGATGGTATGAGGCATGAGCATGTGTGTTTTTCTTTAATTCCAAAAGCTGGTAAGGAGGAAGTAGAAGATGTTCCTCTAGAAGTTGTAGATTTGTTGAATGAGTTTTAGGATATTGTATCCAATAATGTACCTGATGGATTACCACCAGTTAGGAAGATCATTTATCAGATGGACTTGATTCTAGGAGCAAGTTTTCCAAATAAGGCACCACACAGAATGACACCTACAGAAAGTGAAGAGTTGAACAGACAAGTACATGAGTTGTTGCAAAAAGGATTGATCCGTGAGAGTCTGAGTCCCTGTGCTGTACTAGCAGTATTAGCACCAAAGAAGAATGGAGAGTGGAGGATGTGTATAGACTCTAGGGAAATAAATAAGATCAAAATCAAGTACAGGTTTCCATTGCCACAAATGGATGATATTATGGACTGTTTGAGTGGAGCTGTGTATTTCTCAAAAATAGATCTAAAGAGTGGATATCATTAGATTCAGATCAGAGAAGAAGATGAATGGAAGACTGCCTTCAAGACAAAGGAAGGATTGTATGAGTGGTTGGTCATGCCTTTTGGGCTAACCAATGCACCGAGCACTTTTATACGGCTCATAAATGAGGTTTTGAAAGAATTTCTGGGTAAGTTTGTCATTGTTTACCTAGATGATATTTTGATCTTTAGTAAGACATTGGAGGAGCATGTGATGCATATTCGTATGGTATTTGACAAGTTGAGAGAATAAAAATTATTGATAAATTTGAAGAAGTGCAGTTTTGTGAAGGAGTTAGTGTATTTGGGATCTGTAGTTTCAGCAGAAGGTCTAAAAATGGACCCAGAGAAGGTACAGGCTATACTTGAATGGCCTACTCCAAGGAGTGCTACTAAGGTAAGATCTTTTCATGGTCTAGCTAGCTTTTACAAAAAGTTTATCAAAAATTTTAGCAGTATTTGTGGACCCTTGACTGAAACAATGAGAGGGG
>MU226249.1:2920050-2935520 GCA_018584345.1 Thuja plicata
GAGGTCGAACCCCTAGCTGACTTGCGTTTCGCTAGTCAGGCACTGTAGATCGCAATCTCCCATTTCCAAAAAGTGGTTATAATAGCCAAACGGAGCTACGGATCAAAAGTTATGGCTTCCAAAAGTTGGGCTACCTAATCTCATATTTTGTAAATATTTAAAGCCGACCCTTTTGTAATAAAAGTGAAAAATAATTAAATTCTAAGGGAAGTCAGCCTTAATGGCTAGATTTCTGGAACCTTCTCGGGTGGTGGAAATTGCCTATATAATGAAGGCTTGTAGTGTTGTCTAGGGCAGTTCTGGGTGGATCTGAGTAATAATTTGAGGCTTTTTCCTAGAAAATATTAGAAGGGAAATGCCCATGTGGCTTTGCATATTGTAATTCTAAAAGTTTGTAATTCCACATTTGTGGAGATAATAAGAAGCCCATTTTTTGTTCTTGCAAATTGTTGTTGTTTTGTTGTTTCTGTTAAGTGTTTGTGGCATTAAGGGGATCTGCCTTCATCAATTTTAATACCTATAAATAGATCTTCATACTCTGCAATATTATTTGTGCCTAGAAAGAGAAGTTTATATGATTTTGGAATAGGATATTCTTGTGGTGTAATCAATAGAATCCCTACCCCTGAGCCCTATTGTATGTAGGATCCATCAAAGTGAAGCTTTCATCCTTTAGTCTCAACATTTATTATTTATAAATTTGGGAATTCTCCTTGGATAGGTTGATCATGAATTAGCAGACCCTCTGCCAACTAATCGTTAATGACTTGTCCTTTTATTGCTTTTATATCCACATATTCGATGTCAAACTCACTCAACACTGTGACCTATTTTTTCAATTGTTGGTATTTGAATGATTCAGGTATATTATTGTCATTGATGTCAACAAAATAAGTATAGTACAAGTAAGTCAGGTTAGTAATGAAACATAATAGGTTAAGTAAAGACATAATACATAAGAAGGATTCGTGATTGGTGATGCTAAGATTAGGTGAGTGGTAGACAACAAGAACAGTTCTAGACATATTTTGGTAGCAATCATAGTCAAAGTATGATTATGGGGAGCGGTAACAATGAAAGAGTCAGCATGTTTATATTTCAGTGTGGTTCCAAGGAAAAATCATTTGATTTAGTGGAAATAATTTTTTAGGGTCACAAATATTTAGACAAGTAGAATTCTTATTTTCTTGAGCAACTGATGGATAGATCATAGAGAAGTGAGTGGTAAAGTATGTGAGATCATTTCTAATGATATGATTATGTTGAATAAAGGCTATACATCAAATGTATTGGTATTTGTGAGATCAATGGATGAATTCAAGAAAGATTTAAGGTAATACATTGGAAAAGTAAATGTGTGTTGTTTACCTTGGAGATATAAACTTGAAGATCTTATCTTGACCTAATGCGGTCATGGTAAATCTTCTTTTTCAACAAGATTATCAATTTGGCATATGGTGCATTCACAAAAAAATATTTGTAAAACTTTCTGGTATGTTTCAAGTTGTTTCAAGTTATGTATTTAAAGGGAACTGCTCTTATTTTAAATGTTGTTGAAGTTGTATTTGTTGATGAGATAATGGTTTTCAATCAGTATTGTTTAAGGGTTATGATCTAAGAACTGATAGAATCAGTGTAGATAGAAGTCATAGAGTGGAGAGAACATATTGGATCTGATAGAAAATCAATTCTACAAACATCTCATTTAATTTATTGGTCCCTAATAGTTTTAGGAATCAAAATCCCTTAACCATGTGAACTTTGATAGGTTCTTTTTGTAAGTCATTTAAAGGTTAACTCTTCATTAGGCTTTCAAAATCCACTAGGGAGGTAGATCTTAGCATATATGATTGTACTCCTAATAGTGCACTAGTCACTCCTAATAGGGTAAACCCTCAAAAAGGGTACTTGTAGCTCCTAATAGGAAAAAGTCATTTACTGTAGTATTGGGATTGTGGGTGTCATCCACACCATGGTCTTTTTCCCTCTTACAAGGTTTTCTACATGAAAATATTTGTGTTATGTGTGATGATTTTTTGGATGTTTGATATTGTTTACTTCTATCTCTTTACTTAAATTATATGCTTTGTGGTTTGGAAGCTCGTATAGTTGTTATTCAAGTTGGTGATTAAATTTTTCAAAACCTATTAGTTTTGATTCACCCACCTCTCACTACCTATTAATTCCAACAATTGGTATCAAAGCATGGGTCCTTTTAGTGACAAGTCTAACAACTTGAAGAAAATATCTACATACATAGAAATTTATAGGTGTGAGATGCATCTTAAAGAGGAGAAGAATATGATGAATGAGATAAAGGAAAATATGAGAACCTATATTGCAAAGAGGAGAGAACCTACAGAGAAATTGAGTGAAAACCTTGACTACATAGAATAATTGCCTGAAGGTAGTGCATCTAAAGAATCTGAAGAGGTAATTGAAATTTTTTTGGAAAGAACAAGAAGCTTAAAGAAGAAATGGTCAATCTAAGAAGAGAACTTGAAATTTATTCCATCAAGATGTGTACAAATATGGAAACAATAAGGATAGCTAAAGATGCCAAGAAAACTGTTCAAGATGCCATTAAGGAAAAAGATCAAGAACTTGTTAACCTAAGATAGGAATTTACTTATGAAATTGAAATACATGATAGTGCTACTGAGAATGTGCAAGTCATAAGTGAGAATTAAATACTTAGATAGGAGAATGAGACATTGAAAAAGGAACTGAAAAGCTAAGAGATAAGCGAATGAAAAGCTGAAGCAATACAATGAAAGCTCACAAAATCTTGATGAACAACTAAAGAGCCAAAGAAGACATAGAAACACAATTGGTCCTGGATATAGAGGTCAAGGAACATTTGAAGGTAGTGAGTCATTCCAATTTGAGTCCAAGGAACCAAATAATGATCAAAAGGTAGAGAAAATCCAATCAGGTAATAAACCTAACAATCCTACTTGTTTTAACTGTGGAATGTTTGGTCATATAAGTAATGTGTGTATGAGGAGAAACCGGTAAATAAACATTATTTTTTTGATACTTATTTCTAAAATTGTCACAAATATGGTCATATTGAATATGAGGGTAGATCTAGATCTACTAGTAGATCTAGTGGTGGTAGCTTTCCTAGATATTGCTTTACTTGCACCAAGTATGGACTAAATGAAGGAAATTTCAAGTCAAGGGTGTATATACCTAGATCACCTGTCACACCAGTGAATAATGTTAGAAGGGAAATATAACTCAATATTACATGTTTAGTATGTAATAAATATGGCCACCTAGCAATTAATTGTAGAATGGGAATTCAGAGAAGTAATGTTGGTCGCTGAAAGTCAAATGACATGGCATGTTTTGTCTGTAATAAGAAAGGACATCTCCCTAGAGACTGTCAATTTAGCAACTGATCACCCAACTAGTTAGATTACAAGGAAGGAAAGCAGATTGCAAATGTTGATGAAGTTAGGAATGATATAAACAATACATGGGTGAGGATAGGAAAATAGAATTATTTTGAATTGACTAAGAACTCTGCAAGTTTCGTAAATGTGGAGAATCCATTGGTGAACTAAGCATATTATTGTCTTAGGGGGAGCACTTAAAGATAAATCATTTACTAATCCCCTTTATTCTAGAGTGGTAAGATTGATATGCACATTATGTTGTAAATTTATATGATTTTGATTTTTAAGGTAGTTTGTGATCATGTGTAGTTCACACTAAGATTTCATGGTCTATATCTATTTGATATTGGTTATAACTGTTGATTGAGTTTCCAATTGGTGAATACATCTTAATTGGTGACATGACACTATTCCTACCATTGAGGTAGAAAAAATATATTTCTCAAATGTTAAATAGAAGGAGGTAACTTCTTTTTGCACTTTTACTTTCTTACGAGTATTCAAGAGCTATCTTAAGTTATAGAGTGCAATGGTTATATTCAAATTGTGATTTTTGAGCTGAATTGTTGCAACATTTCCATGAAGCCCTAATTGGTTAATTAGGAATTTGCAATGTGGTTTGTTGTTATATTTGTAAGATGTCAGTCGATTCAATGGAAAAGAACATTTCTACACCTAATATGTTGCACATCACTAAGGAACCTTGACCTGTTATTAAATTTTATCCAATAAAAGTGGTAGAGATTGATATGATTGGTGCCCTATCTACTATTACTCTAGGAGTTATGTTTATTGAAGATTTTTGGTCCTACTTTTATTTCAAAAAAGAAGAAATAGGATTTGAAGCAATAAAGAGATAATAGAATGGTTTTTCCACCAATGGTGTGTTGAAAGATGATCATAATGATCTATAGGAGAAGGGTTTAACATATGTAGTAGATATTCATACTTAATTTTATTCAAATTTTATTCACTATGTGTTAAGTAGATTTCATAATTAGTTCATATGGTTTGAGAAACCACACAAGATTTCAAAGACAATGTTTCAAAGGGTTACAAGATTTTGAACACAAGGACTTGAGTGCACTTTCAGAATGGTGGCAACACATTTGGCTACTGAGATAAGTAAATCCAAAAAATATGGCATAGAAATGAATATTGATCATATTATAGGAAAGGAAGTTTTATTTTCATATATGGTGATAGGTTATAAAGTCTACCTGTCAAGTCGTATCAATAGTGTGTCTGGTGGTGCCGTCCATGCTGACTATTGGATTGTTGAGAAAAAAATTGATATATGATCTATGTGAGATGATCAGGAGTTAGTTTCTGGCAGACATGGAAAGGAAAAAGAGAGATAAGAAATAATAAATCAATTATGGTACCCTAGATAATGTTAAATGGTCAAAATCAATACTGGTAGTCGTTGAGATAAATTAATTCATAAATAAATTGGGAGATAATTTCAACAATATTATGTGGGGTTATTTCAAATATTTTCAATCTAGAATTCATAAACTAGAAAGGATACCATATAGAATTATAGAGAAGTATGTGAATGACATTTATTTTTTAGTAGACATTGATACATGTATTATACAAGCAGTTGAGCCTAGGACAGATTGGCTTGCACCTACGAGTTATGAAGTTGAGGGTGATTTAGTAACTTTTCTTATTGATGAACTATTATCAAAACCTTTTGACAAATGAGAACATAGGTTTGGTACTTATGATGAATCCTTTGCCAAAATTCAAGAGGAATTGAAGAAACCAGTCATTGAGAGAAAAATAAGGAAATGCTATCTAGTCTAAAGTAGAAGTGTGGTAGTGATGAAGCAGGAACATCTAGTACTACAGAAATTCTGACTAAAGATCATTCAATTAATATTCCTTCAACTCATGCTAAAGTGAAGGGTAATAAGAGAAAGCCAGTAGAAAGGATAGTTAGTCCAAAGGTGGCATCATTAAGGAATAAATTTCAAGACACTCCTATTGTAAAAATGACATGTAAAAGGAAAAGTGATCCTAAAGAAATTTCTGAGGATGAAGATGAAAGGAATGATTCAGAAAAGGAGGCCTCAGAATTGAAGAAGAGTTTTAGAATAAAGAATAGGTCAGCTAGTATTTTGATTAATGACACTCAGAATGTTAACTAAACTTTCTCAGCATTCTAATTTTGTTAAAGACTTCGAGTTAAGAAGAATTAAAGCTCAAAAAGAGCTAGAGATATTAATAATAAATTTTTATCTAGTTTGATCACCACTTTTAGTGGATAGGTACAATAGATTTCCCACAATATAAAATAGATACAATATGAGCAAGACAACAGGGTGGTTTCACTCCTGGAACTTCATTCCTACCTATCCCATATAGTGGAGGTTTTACAACTAAATATGAAGAAGGTAGAATGTGTACTTGTCTTACCATAAATGATACTTCTAAACAGTATGGAAAACCTTGCTTCTAGTCTAATGGATCACATTATTGTGTTAAGATACTTACATAAGACATGGGAGACATCCTTGGAATTAGCTAAGGTAAATTTCAAGATAATATTTGACATGATGTAAATATGATTTAACATACATACATTTAAGATTTTGTAGCTTTTTCATTGCTTTTAGAAGGGGAGGATATGTATATGAATATGGGGAGTATTTTTATGGGAGCATTAGTATATATTTACTAACGAGGAGTCTCAAAAATGGAGATTGTGATTACAGAATTTTGTAATTTTTTTCATCAATGTCGAAGGGGGAGATTGTTTCTATTTGATTGATTCATGTGTATTGTTGTAATTGATGTCAACTAATTCAGTACAATAAAACTAATTCAAATCATTCATGAAACATAACAAGTGAATTAAGGACACAATTGGTAAGAAGGATTCATGATCGGTGATGCTAAGTTGACGTGAGTAGTAGACATTGAGAACAATATTACATAGATTTTGGTAGAGATCATGGTACAAGTATAATTATGAGGAGAAATCACAATGATAGATTCAACATGTTTATATTTCACTATGGTTCCAACCATAACTCATTTGATTGATCGGTAATAAATTTTTAGAGTAACAGACATTTAGACAGGTAGAACTCTTATGTTCTTGGGAAACAAATCGATAGATCACAGAGTGGTGAGTGGTAAAGTATGTGAAATCATTTCTAATGATAAGATGATGTGAAATAAAGGTGATACATCCAATTTATTGTTATTTACAAGATCAATGCAAGAATTTAAGACATATTTGAGGGATTAGATTAGAGAAGTCAAAGTGTGTTAGTTATCTTGGAGATATAAACTTGCAGATCTTATTTTCACCTAACATGATCATGGTAAAAAATTGTTCTCATCGAGATTATTGATATTTAATATGGTGGATTTGTGGGAAAATATTTGTATATAACATTTTGGTAATTTTCAAGTCAGTGCAAGCTATGTATTTAAAGGGAACTAGTATATGTAAATGCTGTTGAAGTTGGAGTTGTTGATGAGATAAGGGTTTTCAATCAGTGTTAATTAATGGTTCCGATTAGAGAACTAATAGAGTCAGTATAGAAAGAAGTCCTAGAGTGAAGAGAACATATTAGATCTAATAGGAAATCATTGGTATAGATAGATCATTTAACTTGTTGGTCTGTAATATTTTTGGCAAGAAAAATCCCTTAATCGGGTGAACTTTAATAGGTTCTTTATGTAAATCATTTTAATCATGTATAATATTCATTAGGCTTTTTAAATAATTTATCAAGATAGATCTTAGTAGATCTGATTGTACTCCTAATAGTGTTCTATTCACTCCTAACAGAGTGAACCCTCAAAAAGGGTATTCGTAGTTCCTAAGAGGGAAAACTTATTTACTGCAGTAATTGGCTTGTGGGTGTCATCTTCACCACTATGTTTTCCTCTTACAAGGGATTCCACATGAAAATATTTTTGATGTGTGATGATTTTTTGAATGCTTGATATAGTTTACTTCTATCTATTTACTTCAATTTTATGCTTTGTGGTTTGGAAGTTCATATTGTTGTTATTCAAGTTACTAGTTGAATTTGTTCAATACCTATTATTTCTTATTCAGCCCCTCTAAGTACCTTTTTTTTTTTTTCCAACAACCAATCTCTGTATTAGATTTTTCTTTCTAATTAAATACTATAAAGGGTCAATCTTAGCACTAAGCTTAATCTTATGTGCTAGCAGGTAGTGACACAATTTTGTGAAGCAAAAGCTACTACTAGGCAATGCCCTTTCAATGAAACTATATAATTTAGTGCATACGTAATTAAGGTCCTTGTAAAGTAATATATTGCCTTTTCTTTTCCATTTTCATATTCTTGAGCCAATAAAACTGCTAAGGAGTTATATGTATGTAGAATTTATTATCGTAATGGCATGTCTTTAATGGGTGGCATGAAGATGTGTGGGTTAATCATATATTTCTTAAAGAGTGAAAATGCTTCATCACATTGGTGGTCCCACTTCAAAAGTTTATCCTTGTGAAGAATTTGAGTAGAAGAATGATGTTTCTCGGCAAATTGAGAGATGGATATTTTTATTGATTGTAACCTTCCTTGAAGTGATCTTATTTGGATTATATTTCTTGGAGCCTTCATTTCTATTCTTGCCTTAACCTTTTGATGGTCTACCTCTATTCCTTTTTTGCAGATACTATATATCCCAGTAATTTTCTAGATTATACACCAAATGCATACTTTTAAGGATTTAATCTCACTTTGAATTGTTATAATATTATAAAGATCTTCTCTAAAATCAATATGTTATTTTCTTGTATGATATTTCACAAAGATATCATCAACATAGTATTCTAGGAATTTGTGCATCATATCATGAAAAATTATAGTCATAGTCCTTCGATAAGTTTCTTTGGAATTTCTTAGACTGAAAACATAACATTCCAACACAAGGTATCCCGAGCACATGTAAGAGTAGTCTTATCTTGATCCTCGGGATCTATTTTTATTTTTTTGTACACACTAAATCCATCCATGAGGGAAAACATGGAGTGTCATTTTGTTAAATAAACTATGATATCTATTCTTGGTAGTGGAAAGTAATCTTTTGGACATGATAGGTTAAGATCTCTAAAATCTATAAATATTACGATTGATTTACAATATTTGGAAACTAGAACAATGTTGGAAATCCATTCATCATAGGCAATAACTCTTATGAAACCAACATTCAATACTTTTTCCAATTCAAATTTTACTTGTAAAGTGATGTAAGGATGCATTTTCCTTAATTTATGTTTGACTTTTTTAACTCCTTGTTTTATATTTAAATGATGCATTCTAAAATTTGGATATATCCTTGTCATATTTTAATAGGAACATACAAAATTTAGTTGTCTTTTTTTAAAGAATTTGATGAATTCTTGTCTTTCTTCTAAATTCAATCATGCTACAAGGTTTATGAGCTTGGGCTATGATTCTGTTGTAATGTTTACCTTTTCTATGTGTTCAATCAATATATAAAATATTTCCTCATAATTCTCTATTAAAGTGTGAAATCTCTCTCACTTAGGTTTCATAGTTTGGTTTTCACCACCGAAATGTGTTTTATTTTTACTTTTTATAGGTTTAGTACTGCCACATTGTGGTTTTCACCACTAGACCATTTAATTTTTTCTTTATTTTTTTCATTTATTTTAATCCTAAGAGATTCGCCACTTTCCTCCTTTGTTTCGCCTTGATATAATTCATTTAGGGAAGAGGGTTCAATTGCATTTAGGTACAAGGCCTCTAAATTGTCACTTGGAAAGGAATGTATGTCGCTTGGCTCGGTTAAATCCCAATCAATTAGTATATGATACATAAGGGATAAGGGTTCATTAGATAAGGTCAAACCCACAGGTTTAAGGACATGAATTTAATAGAAGGTTCATAAATTGTATCATTTGAATCTATCACATGTGCTTGTTCAAGGTGCTCCATAGAACTTGTTTCAAATTTCTCCGCACTTGAATCCTCTTGGGTTTCTTGAGGAAAAAAATCTTGTTGGTTAAACCTAACATTAGAATCTTCTAACCATTAAGATATCCATGGTTAACCTTCACAAATATTTTCAATATATTTTTCTCTTGAATGTGATTCCTAATTAATATTGTAGTCTTGATTGAAACTTGGTCCTTAATTTGAGTTTTATTATGTATTTTCACTAAAAATATAAGCTTAGGTATGAGTCACATCCACCTCTTTGTCATGAAAAGAAGAATTGGATAATGAATCCCATTCATATTTATTTGAATCATCCTCACTTTATGAATCTAACATGTTAATGTGTTCATGGGAATGATTGGAAGTCTTTTCATTGTTACCTTGCTCTTGATTTCCTATCCCAAATTTTTCATCACTAGACCTACAGGGAGGTTGTTTAGGTTCTAACAACCCTTTATTTAAAAAAATTTTTCTCTTAAAGGTCATCTTCCTTTGTAACCCATTTTTTGTATGATTTGATTACCTTTACCATATTGGTGTGTCTAAATGTTCATATTTTGAACCCTTTCTTCATTTGAAAGTGAAGCTTCCTCATCTTTATAAAGCCATTTCAAAACCTCATCATCATCACTAGCTCTTACAAAATGGGCATTGTATTTTTCAGGTCGATGAGAACTAGATGGCACAAATATGTAAGTTAAATAATGACACAAAGTATTCTCCTACCCACCTTTGTTTTATTTTACATTGATTTTCAAAAAAAATTATTAATTTGTCCATCTTTTGATAATTTGTTTCTTCTATAATTTATTTTCAAACATAGAGGATTTTGAATTTTCCTCATATTTATGTAAAATGCTTGAGATGGTATTCTCTATATCTTCATCTTGTGAATCTAAAAAACTAACCTTCTCTTTTCCCTTAGTTTAAGTAGGTAAGTTAGTTTTTTCCTTATTTGAGTTGATAATTCAACCTGAACTAGGAATCTTTTCCTGAGTTGCTAGTTTTAGAACACCTAATGTATGCCCTTCATTATTATGTGGAATAAATGTCTCATTTGAGGGGTTAAAAATATTACAATATAGAAAGGGGTTTAAGTCTCCACTTATAGTGATCTCTTGACCAATGTATGGAAATTCTATACATTGATGATTCATTAAAGGTACTGCTTACATTTCGTGAATCCATGGCCTCCCTAAAAAGATGTTATAGGTCAAATTTATATAAGGGACTTGAAAAATTGTTTCTTTTTCAATTGGAAAAACTCTAATAGGTAAAAAAATATTCCTTTGGATGATATTTCCTCATCATCATAAGATTTGATGATAATTTTTCTTTTTGGATAAACATCTTCAGAAAATCCTAAAGCTTTTAGAAGAATTAAGGTGAAAATGTTTAAACCAACCCCATCATCAATTAAGAATCTTTTGAGATGATATTTATGTTAGAATGAATTTAGAATAATTGAGAGAGGGGGGTGAATCAATTATCCTCAGGTCTAGATGGGCCCATTAAAAATTTATACCAATTTTAACAACTCAGATCTGCTCAGTAGCAATAACATAAAACAACAATATACATATGCAGTTTACTATTCAAATGTAATCAGCTTGTAAAAACTTAATAATATAACTCAACATAAACATTCACCAAGTTGACACCAAATTTAATGTGGAAACCCAATATGGGAAAAACCACCAATAACATGCTATCAACTTTTCACTCTTCTGAATTAAGCTCTGTTAGGAGCCAAACCTGTTAAATGTTACAAAACACACTGCTAAATGTGACCTAGTTAAAGGATTTAATCACCTTGTCAGGAGTGGCCTTGTTAGAGGACTTAGAACCTTCCACCTGAATGTCACCTTGCTAAAGGATTTCTACAATAACTGTTAGTTCAACCTGGTTAAAAGATTTTGACTGATACAATGGTTAGAAAGTAATCAACACGTGTGATCTGATACATACAACTTACTTTGCAAATCCAGATCCAATTCATCTCTAGTGCTAATTCACTGGGTGGCCTCCATTCTCATTTCAATCTTTAGATCTGCTTGGAAATCCATCGAGAAAACACTCTTGTAGCTCTTCGCTCCTTTCTTAAGACTTCTCTTCTTAGAACATGCCAATCAGTAAATTAACTATGCAATCCTCTTGCATACTCCACACATGACATGAATAACCTCCTGAGGTTATATTATATCTCTTCATCTAGGTTAGATACATCTTTTTCTTCTTAATAAAAATCATAGATCTTAGGTTAGGTCAGATCCAATTGATCTTTCCATCTTTACATTCAATTTGCTTCTCCAATGTGATCACTAATCAAATCTTTGATCTAGTCATTAATTACAGTTACCTATGCATTAACATAGTGTGGATAAATCATGCTTATCCTTAAATAACTTTACATATCCCAATAAAGTCAATTATTTTGGCCAAAGATCTCAAATCTCAACAATTACCAAAATATTGTTGCTCGGCCAACATGGTGGTCTTTCGCTTGGTCATCACTAGGTTCCTCAACAATTTACTAGCGCTCGATCATCACTAACTTTTCTCGGCATAAACTATTCATAGTAAACTATCATCGAAAGATAAACAATACATTACTTTTCCAATGTGCCAACGGATCAAGTACCCTTGTGATTTCCCATAACTCAACCATCCCACTTGGTCTTCTTGTTAAATCTCATTTATCAATCAATAGATATGGTACTCAAACAGATAGCAATAGTCTCACCAGTTAAGGGTTGACATCAATGACATAACAACAATTGTTTCCATTGTAGCTTTCCAACAATATCCCTCTTTGGCATTGATGGCAACACTAAACAATAAAGCAATAACCATAGTTACCATACAATCCAAAAAGTTGGCCCGTGTTCCTTGATATGAACAAATTTCTATTAATGTCTTTAGCTTCATTCTAATTCTCATCTGGTAAAACAATTTTCTCCCTCTGTGTCTACAATCACACTAAAAATTTTGTGTGTCTGTTAATTCTCCCTTCTTTGAAAATAATTTCCTTTTCTGTAATCTCTCCCTCTATCAGTAAACATCTTCTTTTCTATAATTTCTTTTGTAATCTCTCCCTCTTTGACAACAATGCCAAAGACATTGACATCTTCATCATGTTGATTTTTTTGTTCTAAACTCTATATCATGCTATTCATGTCATCTTGCTTATGACTGATCCTTTTTTTTTGTCTTTGTCTATCTTTCACAGCTTTAGGCAACATCCTAAAGTATGACTGCCTATGCATCAATGTGTCAAACATTTTGAATATAAAATTTGATGCAACAATGTCATTCTAAAATAATTAGCGTCAGTTAGGGGAATCACCCCTAATTTATCTCATAGATACTCATGAGCATCCTTGGGTAGTGCCTTGGTAAATATGTCTACTAATTGTTCTTTTTTATTCACATATTCCAATCTCACTTCTTTCTTCTAAACTAGCTCCCTTAAGTAATGATACTTGATAGCTATATGCTTTGTATTAGAGTGCACTACAAGGTTTCTAGAAATATTAATTGTACTCATGTTATCACAATATATGACAACTAGTTCTGTGATCTCTTCTTTCATACCTTTCAGTAGTATCTTTAACCACACAATATTAGAACAATTAATTTCTGCTACTACATACTCAGCTTTAGCTATAGATTGTGAGGTGCAATTTTTATTCTTTCTTGTCCATGAAACTAATCTATTTCCTAGAAGAAATGCTCCTCCTATGGTGCTTTTTCTTTCATCCACATTTACAGCCTAATCAGAATCAGTATAAGCTCTGAGCTCAAACTTATAATTCTTTTTGTAATACAGACCCTATTCATCTGTTCCTTTCAAATATCTCAGAATCCTTTTTACTTCCATCATATATGTCTCGTTTGGATTGATAGAAAATCTTGCAACAATACAAAAATCCAGTGCAATATCAAGTCTACTATGTACAACATATTGCATCTTTCCAATTATTGATATGTAAAGGGTTTGTTTCACTTCTTTTGTATCATCATTCTTTGTCAGCTTTTGTCCAATAGCTATGGGTGTTCTCATTGGTTTTGAATCTTCCATTCGAAAATTTGTTAGTATGTCCTTGATATATTTCAATTGAGTAATATAGATACCATTCTTCATCTAATATATTTGTAAGCCAAAATTTTTTTTTATCTCACCAAACATAGACATCTCAAATTTAGTTTGCATCTCCTTTGCAAACGTTTGGCATAACACATCTTTTCCACAAAAGATAATGTCATGAACAAACATTTCATCCAATAAAGTACCTTTACTTTTTTGTGTCTTCAAATACAAGTTGTTTTTGTCATTGGCTCTTGCAAATCCAATCTTCACTAGATAATTGTGCAATCTATCATACCATGCTCTTGGTGCTTTCTTTAATCCATATAGTGCTTTGTGTAATCTGCAAACCATATTCCTCTTGCTTGGGTCTACAAATCCATCAGCTTGTTCAATATATACTTCTTCTTCTAATATTCCATTTAGAAATGTTGACTTCACATCCATTTGATAGACTTTAAAACCTCTGTACACTGCATATGCAAGTAAGGTTCTTGCTCCTTCCAATCTTGCAACTGGGGTGAATGTTTCTCCATAATCAATTCCTTCCTCTTTTGCATAACCTTTGCATACCAGTCTAGCTATGTTTCTTGTTACCTCTCCATGTTCATTCAACTTATTTTTGAAAACCCACTTAGTACCAATTACATTTTTATCATATGGCCTAGGTGCAAATGTCCAATTATTGTTCTTCTCAATCTGTTAAATTTCTTCATTCATGGCTTGTATCTAGTCTTCATTGTCTAGGGAATGTTTTAATCTTTTAGGGTCAAAATCACATAATAAGCATGTATCTTCTCTCAAGTTACTTATTTTCATAACTAAAGAATCTTTTGATCCTATGATTTGATCAGGTTTTGATGACATGTAACTGATTGAATGTTTGACAATATTAAGTTGAAGATGATGCAAGACATTAAATCAGTTAATGGTTTGTATTGTCATTGATTTCAACTTGATATCATCTGTATGGTCATAAAAATAATGCCAAATACTTTAGAGAATCAAAGGAATAAAGGTTATGCTTTCAACAATGCATAAAAGTCAAGTATTCACTAAGTGACAGACCACACCAATGGAGTGCACACCATCGGTAAAAGATAGAGAAAAAGTTACAGTGATGCCCAATGAGCAAAAGATAGTATTTCCTGATGAAGCAAAATTATAGGATTCCTGACGAGCTGAAAATAGTGGTGCCCAATGAGAAAGATCCTATGATGCCTGACAGACTGAGATCCTGAAGCTAACTGCAGTTGCACCGACGGAATTAGCAGTTGTCACTGGTGACGAACTGCAATATTGACCAACAGAACAGAGAGACCAGTAAATGACAAAATATCTAGCTAGTAGAGCTAAAAGATATACTTAACTGGTTTTTTTATTCATTTTGTTCAACCACCATTAAGTAATTGAATTATACAGCTGGCAAGAAGATAACTATGAGATAAATCAGGAGTTAAAGTCATAAATCAATTTGGCTGGATTGTTGTTTACACCAAGAATCAAGAACCTAGAATTAAGGAATATCATGTCTATTTAAGAGACAAGAATAATTCATTTCCGCAAGCAATCAGATACACGTGGGAGTGAATTGATAGAAGATGTTGAAGAGAAACTGATGAAGGATTAACTTCATACAGTCCGGATCAATCAAGCTGAGGGAGAGCTAAGGAACTTTGTAGACACCAATGAACAGTCAAGCATAACATCATGGAGCAAAAAAAGTTAAGAACAAAGGAATTGAAGTGATACATTGATCAGAAAGGTATTATGCACAAATAGATCTGAATATATACAATTCAAAGTTGCATTAGAAATAGGTCATTTTGTTTCAGTTTAACCATTGAAGCATTAAGTCTCTTAATAGAGTAGGACTTAATAGTCTTTTATATTTGAGGTATATCCTAACAGATTACCAAAAAGGTTGACTCATGATAGTAGCATTGGTCTTACCTAAAGCCTATTGATAGTCTAAGAAGGAGGTTGATTCAAGGATGGTAGTAAGATTAGCATAAAGCC
>MU226249.1:2935612-2967541 GCA_018584345.1 Thuja plicata
CTAACAAGGTCACACTTAACAGTGTGTTTGTAACCTTTAATAGGGTTGGCTCCTAACAGGGCTCACTTCAGAAGAGTGAAAATTTGGGGTACCGGTCCTAGTGGTTTTTCCCTTAACAGGGTTTCCACATTAAAATCTTTGTGTTATGCGTGTATGGTTTATTACTTTATTGTTTTACATTCTACATATGCATTTATGGATTGACTGGTATACTCTACATATTTACTGAGCATTAGTAAATATAGTTTACTGCTTATCGGTTATCAAGGAGAATCAGGACAGACAAGGTAAACCGACAGATAGTTATTTATTTCAATAATTTCAATGGCATGCATCTTATTGGGACTAAATAATTTGAGAAGTATTAATTGGTGGAATAAAGTTTAAATTAGATAAATTTTTGAGGCCACTGATTCACCCCCCACCTCTCAGTTATTACTAACAATTGGTATTAGAGCTTGTGTGCTTAGAAGGAAGGTTTCAAGACCTAAGTAAAAGATCATAGGATGAATAGACGATATGTGCCCAAGTTAAACAAGGACAACTTTGCTTCATGGAAAAGTAGGATAAAGCTTCACTTATCAGGTATTGGCAATGATATTACTCAATACTTAGAAACTGCATATGTGGTACCTATAGTACCATTGACAATAGATCAATTGAGAGTAAAGCATGAACATAACTGCATGGTCATAGAGCTTTCAGCCTGACTCTCTGATGTTGAATTTGAGGATGTCAAATATTGCAAAAATGCAAAGTCAATGTGGGACAAGTTGAAACTTGTACATGGAGGTGATGCAAATGTTCTGAGAACCAAGGCAGAAAGGCTTAGAGGAAAGTTTGATGATCTCAGAATGAAAGAAGGTGAAAACATCACACAGTACAACACCAGAATTAAGGAAGTAGTCAATGTTATATGAGGTGTTGGAGGTACACTTGAAGAGGAGACAGTGGTAAGTAAAATCTTAAGAACCTTATTGCCTATATATGCTATTAGAGTCTCTGCTATTAAAGAAATGAGAGCAGTAGCAAATAATATAGTCACTCTTCATAGCCTAATTGGTAGACTGATTTCATTTGAGATGAATAACTTTGATAATAGTGTCTTACCAAGCTTAGAGTCTGCATTCAAGTCTTCTATGAAAATAAGCAAATCTAGTCAAAGGCACTCATCTAGAAGAGACAGTGAAAGTGAAAGTGAAGAAGAAGATCTAGATGAGACTGAAGCACTCATGGCGAGAAGAATGCTAAGAGGCAAAGGTAAATACAAAGCTAAGTTACCACTTGTATGTTTTAATTGTAAAGAGATTGGACACTTTGTTGCAAGATGTCCTAAAAGATAAGATGATAGAAGTGATAATAGATCTTTTGAGAAGAAGTCTGACAAAGGTGATAATAAAGATTATAGAGGTTACCAATGATCAGAAAGGAATGATACCCAAGATTACAAGGATAAAGGAAAGAAGGCTAGCTATCTAGCTGCTGGTAAAGATGAAGATACTGACATTGAACTAGATGATGGTGTTGAAATAGTGTTTGTAGCTGTGAAGGATGATTGAGATGAAGATGAAAGGTATGAAGAAACTGCACCCATATCTAGGATTAGTAAGAATGATATCTATATTATAGATAGTGGTTGCACTCACCATATGACCAGTGACAAAGAAAAGTTTAATACTTTTGAATACTATAAAGGTGGTACAGTAAGAATGGGAAATGATTCACCTTGTTAAATTGAAGGTAAAGGAACAATAATGCTAAATAACCTGATTAAATGTGAAAATGATTATTGGGTAAAAGGATTGAATTATAATTTGTTGAGTGTTTCTCAGCTGAATAATTCAGGTCATAGAGTAGCATTTGAGAAGAAGAAGGCCAAGATATTCAATGAATCAGGAACACTAATTGGTACCGGTGAACAGACCAAAGGTAACTTATTCTATCTGAATGATACTAACCCCACTTGATTGATGAATAGAAATGGAGACATATGGCTATGGCACAAAATGTTGTGTCATGTGAATTTTGACAACATGACGAAAATAAGCAAAAAAGAAGTGTAAGAGCCTTACCAACAATGACAAAGCCCGACAACATCATGTGCAAGAACTGTCAAAAAGGTAAAATGACAAAGTCTAGTTTCAAAATTAAAACCCATACATCTGATGATATTATAGAATTAGTCCATATTGATGTATGTGGACCTATGAGGACAAAGAGCTATTATGGAGATAGATATTTTATTCTCTTTGTTGATGATTACTCTAGAATAATGACAGTCATATTTTTAAAAGAAAAATCTGAAGCATTCAAGATGTTTAAGTGGTATAAGGCTATTGTTGAAAAAAAAAGTGGTGAGGATCTAAAATGTTTAAGATCAGATAGAGGAGGAGAATTTATATCAAATGAATTCACTAATTTCTGTAATGAGCATGGTATAAAAAGATAGGTTTTTGCACCAAGAACACCACAAGAAAATGGGATTGCTGAGAGAAGGAATAGATCAATAGTTGATTGTGCAAGAACACTGATGATACATAAGGACATCACCTAGATCTTTTGGAGGGAAGCTGTTAGCACTGCTGTCTACACACTTAATAGAGTATAATTAAGAAAGGACTCAAAGAAGACTCCTTATGAGCTATGGTATGGTAAAACACCCAATGTAAGTTATTTCAAAATTTTTGGTAGTCAATGTTATGTCTTAAAAGATCAAAGAAATGGAAAGCTATATGCCAAAAGTGATGAAGGTATATTTATAGGATATTCTACCAAAAGTAAAGATTTTAAGTGTCTAATCAAGGCTTCTAACAAAATAGTTGAAAGTGCAAATGTGAAGATTGATGAATTTGTAGAAAAGAATGAGCTGGAAAGCACAAAAGAACCAGAAGACTACAAAAAGTTTGTATACTATGAAGAATCCACAACTCTACCCAAGCAATAGTGCTTAAATCCAAAACAATAGAATGTTGCAACTGACGGTCAGAATGCTATTACCGACAGATAGGATAATGGTCAAAATAATGTGCAAGGTAATGAAGATCAAGTTGAAATGCAAAGAGTTGTACCTGTACTTGCAAGATATGTAAGAAGGAACCATCTAGAGGAATAGATCATAGGAGATAAGAAAGATGGTACAAGAACAAGAAGTAAGTCTTTAAACTCAAATTGCCTAATTTGTGAGTTTGAACCAAAATCTGTCAATGCTGCACTAGACAATGAAGAATGGATAAGTGCTATGAATGATGAGATTGAACAGATTGAGAAGAAAAATACATGGTCACTTGTTCCAAGATCAGATGACAAGAATGTCATAGGTACAAAATGGATATTAAGGAACAAATTGAACGAGAATGGAGAAGTCACAAGGAACAAAGCAAGACTAGTATGCAAGGGGAATGCACAAGAGGAAGGTATAGACTATGGAGAGACCTTTGCACCCATTTCTAGGCTAGAAGGAGTAAGAATTATACTTGCTTATACTGCATATAGAGGATTCAAAGTATATCAAATAGATGTTAAGTCAACATTCCTAAATGGAATACTTGAAAAAGAGGTATACATTGAGCAACCATAAGGGTTTGTGGATCCAGACAAGAAGAACATGGTATGTAGAATTCACAAAGCCTTGTATGGATTAAAACAAGCTCCCAGAGCCTCTTATGAATGATTTCATTCCTATCTAATAAGTATTGGATTCATAAGGACTAGTGAAAATAGTAATCTTTATTTGAAAGAAGATACTAATGCTAACACTTTGATTGCTGAAATATTTGTTGATGACATCATATTTGGAGGAAATGATATGCTATGCAAATCATTTTCTAATGAGATGAGCAAGGAATTTGAGATGTATATGTTTGGAGAGATTAATTTCTTTCTTGGTCTGTAGATCATTCAACAAAGTGAATGTATTTTCATTACACGGTCTAAATACATCAAAGAAGTCCTAAAATTATTCAAGATGGAAGATTCCAAACCTGTTAGAACACTGATGGCTATAGGATACAAATTAACAAAGGAAGACAAGACAATAGAGGTAAATCAGACTCTATATAGATCAATGATAGGAAAACTCATGTATGTTGTACACACAAGACCAGATATTGCACATGCAGTAGGAATTGTTGCTAGATTTTTTGCTAACCCTAGGGAATCACATATAACTGCTGTGAAAAGAACTCTAAGATATCTGAAGAATACTGAGGAATTTAGCTTATGGTATAGAAGAGAAGGAAAATTTGATCTTAAAGTGTTTACCGATGCTGATTGGGCTAGAAATTTTGATGACTGGAATAGCACAACTGGAGGAGCATTCTTCATGGGTGACAAACTTGTCACATATATTAGCAAGAAGCAAGGATGCATCTCTCAGTCTATTGCAGAAGAAAAATATGTTCTTGCTGCTTCAAATTGATCAAATATTGCATGGATCAAATAGCTACTGGAAGGAATGCATATGAAGATCAAAGAACCAGTGGTTATCTATTGTGATAACACCAATGCAATAAATATTTCCAAGAATCCAGTCATGCATGTGAAGACTAAACACATTGCCATCAAGTATCATTATTTGAGAGAACAAGTTCAGGAAAAGGAGGTGATACTTGAATATGTGCAATCAAAAGAACAATTGGCTGATATCTTCACAAAGCCACTACCCAAGGATACATTTGAGTACCTGAGAAAAAGACTAGGGGTCAAACCCATTACTAACAGTCAGTTAAAGGACTGAACACTGCATCAGTCATATATTATCAAAATATCATTCATGATTGATGCAAGCAAAAGATGAACTTCAAAGCTACATCTATATACAACAAGGTATATATCAGAACCAGTGCATATAGTTATATTGATGATGGATAAGGGAAATTCAAGGAATATATTATGGAAAGAAGTTGGTTGATAGAATGTTAGATATTTGTAAAATATTTGTTTGGCATTGTTGTTGAAGGGAGAGGATGATCCATATTATCGTCAAAAACTATTCATTATCAGATTATTCAACACAGGGAGAGATCATATCCATAGGGAGACATTTTGTATCAAAGTTACAAAACAAAAGAAAGAGACATCAAAGAAGAAAAATAGTCAACAGAAAGGAATTGACACAGTCAAGAGGACACAACACATCAAAAATAGGAACAAAGAAGAACTGCAAGAAACAAATCTAAGCTTACACAGAGCTTATCGGTGGTCAGATAGTATAGTGTGATAATATAGCATGTTGCCATCAATGCCAAAGGGATAGATTGATGACATGTAACTGATTGAATGTTTGACAATATTAAGTTGAAGATGATGCAAGACATTAAATTAGTTAATGGTTTGTATTGTCATTGATGTAAACTTGATATCATCTGTATGGTCATAAAAATAATGCCAAAGACTTCAGAGAATCAAAGGAATAAAGGTTATGCTTTCAGCAATGCATAAAAGTCAAGTATTAACTAAGTGATAGACCACAACGATGGAGTGCACACCATCGGTAAAAGACAGACAAAAAGTCACAGTGATGCACGATGAGCAGAAGACAGTATTGCCTGACGAAGCAAAATTACAGGATGCCTGACGAGCTGAAATAGTGTTGCCCAATGAGCAAGATCCTATGATGCCCGACTAATAGAGATCCTAAAGCTAACTAAATTTGCACTGACAAAACTGGTAGTTGTCACCAGCGATGAACTACAGTATTGACCGATAGAACAAAGAGATTAGTAAATGACAAAATATCTAGCTGGCAGAGCTAAAAGATAGACTTAACTGGTTTTTTTATTCATTTTGTCCAACCACCATTAAGTAATTGATTTATATAGCTGGCAAGAAGATAACTATGAGATAAATTAGGAGTTAAAGTCGTAAATCAATTTGGCTGGATTGTCTTTTATGCCAAGAATCAAGAACCTAGAATTAAGGAATATCATGTATATTTAAGAGACAAGCATAATTCATTTTTGCAAGCAATGAGATACATGGGGGAGTGAATTGATAGAAGATGCTAAAGAGAAAATGATGAAGGATTAACTTCATAAAGTCCTAATCAATCAAGCTAAGGGAGAGTTAAGGAATTCTGCAGACACTGACGAATAGTGAAGCACAACATCACATAGCAGAAAGAGTTAAGAACAAAGGAGTTGAAGTGATACATTGATCAGAAAGGTATTGTGCATAAATAGATCTAAATATCTACAATTCAAAGTTACATTAGAAACAGGTCATTTTGTTTCAGTTTAGCCATTGAAGCATTAAGTCTCTTAACAGAGCAGGACTTAACAGTCTTTTTATAATTGAGGTATATCCTAACAGATTACCAAAAAGGTTGACTCATGATAGTAGCATCGGTCTTACCTAAAGCCTATTGACATTGTAAGAAGGAGGTTGATTCAAGGATGGTAGTAAGATTAGTATAAAGCCTATTGACAGTCATGAGACTGATTCAAGGATGGTCGCATAGATGCTAGATACTTAGTGACAACCTATGTATAAAAATCCTCTAACAAAGTTGCACTTAACAGTGTGTTTGTAACCTTTAACAAGGTTGGCTCCTAACAGGGCTCACTTTAGAAGAGTGGAAATTTGGGGTACTGGTCCTAGTGGTTTTTCCCTTAACAAGGTTTCCATGTTAAAATCTTTGTGTTATATGTGTATGGTTTATTACTTTATTGTTTTACATTCTACATATGCATTTATGGATTGATTGGTATACTCTTGATATTTACTAAGCATTGGTAAAAATAGTTTACTACTTATCAGTTATCAAGGAGAATCAGGATAGACAAGGTAAACTGACAGATAGTTATTTATTTCAATAATTTGAATGGCATGCATCTTGTTGGGACTAAATAATTTGAGAAGTATTAATTTGTGGATTAATGTTTAAATTGGATAAATTTTTGAGGTCACTGATTCACCCCACCCCCCTCTCAGTTATTACTAACAAGTTTATGGTTCCTCCTCACATACTTTTCTAGAGTAGGTTCTTTTGTTGCTTCAGTTTGATCATTCATGTCCAATGCAGGTTGATTCTGTGACTCAACATATAAATCAAATAGCTCAACGATTACCTCATGTTACTCGGCAACCTCATTTTGTGACTTGGTAGGTGCTAGCTATTGCTCAACAACATCAGTCTCTATTTCTGGTCATGTATTAGAATCTTCCTCATCCATATAGACAAATTATTTGTAACTCTTAGGTTCCTGTGTGCTTTTAGCTTCATTTCTTTCTGCATACTTATCAATTCTAACATTTCCACTTCCCACAATTTCATTAGTGATAGAATTCAAGCACTTATATGCTTTATTTTTGGTTGAATAACCAAGAAATATACCTTCTTCACCTTTAGCATCAAGTTTTCCATTTCTATTATCCTTCAGTATGAAACATTTGCTTCCAAAAAATTTGAAATATTTTGCATTAGGTGCATATCCATACCATAGCTCATAAGGTGTAGCATTAGTACCTTTCTTGAATTGTACTCTATTTAGGATATAGACTTTTGTACTTACAGCTTCTCTCCAATATTTATGTGCAACATTTTTCTCCATCATTAGTGTTCTGGCACAATCCATGATAGATCTATTTCTTCTTTGAGCAATACCATTATGTGGTGGTGTCCTAGGTGTGGGCATCTATTTTTTTTATCCCTTGGTCATTGCCAAACCTGTTAAAATCATTAGAAATATAATCATATCCTCTTTTAGATCTTAGACATTTTAGATTTTTACCTGTCTCCTTTATAACTTTTTCCAAGTACCATTTAAATAACTGGAATGCATTAGATTTTTCTTTAAGAAACATAACAATCATCATTCTTGAGTAATCATCAGAAAATAGAATAATATATTTGTCTCTACAGTGACTTTTCTCACCAATGGGTCCACAAAGGTCAGTATGAACTAATTCCATAATTTCCTTAGAAGTATGAGTTTTTCTCTTGAAACTAGACTTAGTAATATTTTCAAGTAGACATTGCTTACACATTGCATTTTTAGGTTTCTTTAACTTAGGCATCCCTCTAACCTTTTTCAATTTACTTATGCTTACCAAGTTATCAAAGTTTACATGACACAAACTTTTATGCCATAACCAAACATCATTATATTGCACAAACAAGCATGTCTCAAAAGCTAAATCCAGATAGAACAAGTTACCTTTAGTCTTCTCACCACCTCCAACTAGCTCTCCATCGACATCATAGATATTTTCTTTCCTGTGATGGAACTCAACTCTATAAATAGAATTATTCAACTATGCAACACTCAATAAATTATATTTATGATCATCAACCCAATATACATTATCACATCTAATCTTGTCAGTCAAGGTTATTTATCCTTTCCCTTTAACAATACATGGTGTGTCATTACCAAATTTAACATAATTGCCCTTACACTGATCTAGTGTCTCAAATTTATCTTTATCACCAGTCATGTGATGTGAACAACCACTATCAATAATCCAATGGTCACCTTTAATCATATAATAAATTAGTGCAGTTTTATCATCATCATCAGAATCATCTTTCATAGCAACATACACAACTTCTATATCATTTTCATAAGAATTGTTAGAATCATTTTCAGAATCTTCTTTAGCTATATAACAAGATTTCTTACCTTTTCTTTGTAATCCTTATACCTTCTTAAGTCTCAGTCATCCTTTCTATATTTGTACTTTTTGTCCCTTCCTTCATCTTTGTCATTCTTATCAGGACATCTAGGATCAATATGACCAACTTTGTTACATGAAAAACATATGATAGGGAGTTTACCTTTGAATTTTCCTTTTCCTCTAGATAGCCCTTTCCCCATAAGTGATTCAAGTTCTTCTAGATCATCATCTGTGGTGTTGCTATCACTATTCACACATTTCTTTCCTTTGTTTGATTTTTTAAGGACCAACTAGTATCTGAATGCAGATTCAATAGCTTGTTGAGTGTACTTATCAAAATTTGACATCTTAAATGTAGTAAGTCTGCATACCAGACTTTCCAAAGTCAAATTATTATTAGGAGTACATCTTAACTATTGAGTTGTAGAGACTCTAATAGCATATACAGGAAGAAGAGTCCTCAATATCTTTCTCATAATGGTGTTATCATCAATTATTCCCTTAAATCCTCTGATAGCATTTACCACTTCCTTTATCCTACCATAATATGGAACTATATTTTCTCCTTGCATTTTCATTTCATCAAACTTACCTCTCAAACTTTCAAATTTGGCCCTTAGCACACTTGTATCACCTCGATAGATGGTTACTATGGTATCCCACATTTTCTTAGCAGTTGAACAATTCTTTATGTCTTCAAACTCATGATAGTTTAGCGATGATGCAATATCCAACATTGCTTGATTATGTTCCTGCTTTTCTCTTAACTGGGTAGTTGTGGTAGGTGCAGTGGGGGATACATAAGCATTTTCAACATAGTGCTTAGCTAAGTCACCAATACCAGCCAGATGCAACTTCATCAAACTTTTCCATGCAGGGAAGTTATCTTTGTTCAGCTTTGGTACCTCCTTCTTATACATCTTGATCTTTTGCTCCAAGTACCTTCAAACTATTTTCAAGAGACCAAAGCTATGATACCAAGTGTTAGAATGAATTTAGAATAACTAAGATGGGGGTTAAATTAGTTATCCTCAGGTCTAGATGTGCCCATTAAAAATTTATACCAATTTGAACAACTCAGATCTACTCGGCAGCAATAACTTAAAACAACAACATACATATGCAGTTTACTATTCATATGTAATCAGCTCGTAAAAACTTAATAGTAAAACTCAACATAAACATTCACACAAGCTAGCACTAGAATTTAATGTGGAAACCCAATATGGAAAAAACCACCAATAACATCCTATCAACTTTTCACTCTTGTGAAGTGAGATCTGTTAGGAACCAACCCTGTTAAAGGTTACAAAACACACTGCTAAATGTGACTTGGTTAAAGGATTGAATCACCTTGTCATGAGTGGCCTTGTTATAGGACTTGGAACATTCCACCTGAATGTCAACTTGCTAAAGTATTTATACAACGACTGTTAGGTCAACCTAGTTAGAGGATTTTGACTAATACAATGGTTAGAAATTAATTAGTAGGTGTGATCTGATACATACACCTTAATTTGCAAATCCAGATCCAATTTACCTCTAATGCTAATTCACTGAGTGGCCTCCATTCTCATTTCAATCTTCAGATTTTCTTGGAAATCCATCAAGCAATCACTCTTGCAGCTCTCTGCTCCTTTGTTAAACCTTCTATGCTTAGATCATGATAATCAGTCAATTAACTATGCAATCCTCTTGCATACTCTATACATTTCATGAATAACCTCCTGAGGTTATCTTATACCTCTTCATCTAGGTCAGACACATATTTTTTTTCTTAATCAAGATTGTAGATCTTAGGTTAGGTTAGATCCAATGGATCTTTCCATCTTTACATTTAATTTCCTTCTCCAATATAATCACTAATTAAATCTTTGATCCATGCATTAAATATAGTTACCCATGCATTTATATAGAGTGGATCAATCGTGCTTATCCTCAATTAACTTTACATATCCCAATAAAATCAATTATGTCAGCTAGAGATCTCAAATCTCAACAATTACCAAAATACTACTATTCAACCAACATTGTGTTATTTTGCTCGGTCATCACTAGGTTCCTCGGCAATTTACTAGTGCTCAGTCATCACTGACTTTGCTCAGCACAAACTATTCATAGTAAACTATCATCAAAAGATAAACAATACATTACTTTACCAATGTGCCAACTGATCAAGTACCCTTGTGATTTCCAATAACTCAACCATTCCACTTGTCTTGTTAAATATCCTTCATCAATCAATAGATATGGTACTCAAACAGATAGCAATAGTCTCACTAGTTAAGGTTTGACATTAGAAAAAGTAACAATTTTTTCCATTGTATCTTTCCAAAAATATTTCCAATAGGTTATAAATAAATAATTCTATATTATATGGAATATTTTGGGGATTCTTTATGGACATGTCATCTTGTTCAAAAAAAGATAGAGAATGAGGTGCAATAAGATGTCTCGCCATGTTCTGGAATCAAACAACATACAAGTCATTAGGAACAATAGTCTTAACACCTCTAAAATGAAGATTTGTGCTAGTTTCTTTCGGTGTTGGTGCACAAGGTTATACTATATCAAAGATGAAGATGATTTATTAAGCCAAGTGGTTTTAGGGGTGGTACCAAGAAATGTTATCTTTGAAGCTTTCCCCCTAGTTAGGATATTAGAAGTTTCTTTTGATGGTTTTTACTTAACCATAATGACATTGATTGTATTCTCATATGTTGATAAGGAATTGATAACATTGATATAGGTAAGGGCAAAATTAACCTTGTAATTACTCTTAATAGGATTGATAATTTCCTAGTTTAAATGGTTATTTTCCTCCATTTTTATACAATGTTTTAGGCTTGGTCCTTAAGCCCTAATTGAAATTTTCTATCCCTAAGTTCCCTTTTGGCCCCAAACCTTAAGTCTCTTGCTTGTGTTATGAAATTGTGTTACCCTTTTGGGTCACTTATGTCCTAAAACCCATGTGCATTTATGTTTTCATCGAGCGGGGCCACATCTTTAATATTTCCTAAGGTCATGGGCATTTTCTATGTTTTATTTTTATCCTAAGTGCTAAGTGCTAAGTGTTGAAGATAATTATTCAATTGTGTATTGTAATTGATGTTACACATGTATTTACACTTATGTAGTGATGTTACACAAATATCTACATTCAAACTGAGCATAGTTGGTGAATAGAATGATTTATTTAGTGTTGACCAAGTTCATTCAAACATTGAAGAAGTTCAATGTTGATTGGGTCACTCGGACGTTTCAGTCTTGGTCGGGCATTCAGTGGTAACCGGCTAACAGTGATTTATATTCTATAATTAATTGGTTATATGAGGTCAAATGGATTGTGATTTATTATTTAGCATTATATTCAAGCCAAATTGATAGGTTTTACCATATAAATTAAAGGTTAATTTGGGATTGAATGTGAGAAAGTGGAAGAATAAAAAGCAAAAGTGTGGAATTCTATGATATGAAGAGTGAAGGAAAAATCAGATAGGATTCTGATTGACTAAAGGTCACTCAAAGCTTCAATAGAACATCTAATCAGTAAGGATCCAGTCATAATCAGAACAAAGATCTAAATCATCAAAGACAGTTGCTTACACATACAGGTCAATTCATTGTTACTCACTAGTAATTTTAGCAGTGATCTAAAATCTCTTAACATAATAGACTTAAATTTTTTTTGTAAATCCTCTCACAAGGTAGCATTTCTATGTTGAAGTGTTGAAGAACTCTAACAATGCCACTCCTCACAGGGTGATTGAATCCTTTAACAAGGTCACACCTAATAGTGACCTTTAATAGGGTTGGCTCCTAATAGGGCTCACTTCAAAAGAGTGAAAAACAGTAACAAGTTACATTGCTGATTTTTCCCATATTGGGTTTCCTTGTTAAATCTTGGTGTCACCTGTGTACATGTTATTATTTTATGATTTATATTTTTAATCTCTAAAGTATAATTGCATTGTATATTATAAATATTTCTTTGACACCCGAATTATAGAAGAATATCTTAATTAACCGAGTAACAGTGTTAAAAGTATTTAAGACATCTAAGGGACAAAGCATTTGTTTTGGAGTAACTAATTCACCCCTCCCCTCTCAGTTACTTATCTCATTTCCAACAATTGGTATCAAAGCTTCAAGTGCTTTTAGAGAAGGTTTCAAGGCATAATCTAAAGAACATAGATGTCTTACAGAAGGGAGATCCCAAATCTAAACAAAGACAACTTCCTGGCATGGCAAGAGCTGATGAAGATACTTCTATCTACTATTGGAGATGTTGGTTTGCAATTTTTGGAAAGAAAATATGTGGAACAACCAGGGACTATGACTATGGAACAGATGATAGAATGAAAGATTCATAGCATAATGATGACTGATATAGCTTCTTCAATCACCTACTCAGAAATTGATGAAGTCAAGGACTTCCCTACAACTATGATATGTGGAAGAAATTAGAGGATATTCATGGGGGAGATGAAAATGTAAAGAGAGCCAAAGCAGAAAATCTAAGAGGAAAATTTTACTAGATGAAAATGAAAGAAGGAGAAGACATTACAAGATACATTGAAAGAATCAAGAAGATTGTCAGTGCCATTAGAGCTACAAGTGGAATAATTGAAGATACAACACTGATCAGCAAGGTACTAAGAAATTTTGCTTCCTATTTATGCTATTAGAGCTTCATCTATTCAAGTGATGAGGTGCAATAAATATATAACTCTGGATACATTAGTGGGAAGGCTTACAACTTTTGAACTGGACAACTTTGACAATTACTCTCCTAGCTCTAGCAATCTTGAGTCTGCATTAAAAGCAAAATTGAACCTTGGTATGAAGGATAGATAATCAAAAGAGAAGAATATTTAAAGTGATAGTGATGATGAATCCGATGATGAACTCGACATCATTGAAGCATTACTTGCAAGAAGAGCCACAAAAGGAAAATACAGAGGAAAGATACCATTGATTTGTTTTTCATGCAATGAGGTTGGTCACATAGATGCAATGTTTCCGAGCAAAGAAGACAAAGATGAGAAAATGTTCAACAAATTCAAAGGCAAGAAAGATTTCAAGAAATAAAAAAGCTACAAGGATAAAGGTAAGATGCCTTGTTATATTTCTAAATATTCTGACAGTGATGAAGAAGAAGAAATGGTTTATATTGCTATTAATGATTAGTCAAATGAAAAGAAAGCACATTTCACACACATCAATAAAAATGACACATGGATAATTGGTAGTGGGTTCTCATCATATGACTGGTGATAAGACAAAGTTTGACCAGCTTGAACATTATGATGGTGGGAGTGTTAGTATTGGGAATGATGAACCTTTCCCTATAAGAGGAAAATTTTGCATTATTGTGAAAGAAGGAATCAAATGTGATAATGCTTATTGGGTTGAAGGATTGAGGAGAAATCTACTCAGTGTAGCACAGCTGAACAAAATTGGCTTCAAGGTAGAATTCATGAATGGTAAGGCCAAGCTATTGGATGGTAAAGGGAACCTAGTAAGAATTCCCAAGCAAACAAAAGGTAATCTATTCTATCTTGATCTCATTGAAGGTTCATGATTTATTGTACAAGTAGAAGAAAGTTGGTTATGGCATAAAAGGTTGTGTCATGTAAACTTTGATAATTTGGTAAACATAAGAAAGAACAAGAGAGTCAGAGATATTCCTATTTTGAAGAAACCCAAGTTAGAAATATGCAAACAATGTGAAATTGGAAAGATGAGCAAGACAAGTTTCAAAAGAAAGAATTATAATACTGATCAAGTGTTGGAATTGGTACATACTGACCTATGTGGACCAATTGGAATAACAAGCTATACTGGAGAGAAGTATTTTATTCTATTTGTTGATGATCATTCTAGAATGATGACTGTCATGTTTCTCATAGAGAAATAAGAAGATTTTCAGAAATTCAAATGGTATCTTGTCAAGAGTTGAAAAGGAAACAGGAAAGAAACTAAAATGCCTAAGAGCTGAAAGAGGAGAATTCATTTCTAATGAGTTCAATGAATTATGTAATGAGAGAGGAATCAAAAGACAAGTATCTACTCCTAGTACACCTCAGAAAAATGGAATAGCAGAAAGAAGAAACATATCCATCATGGATTGTGCAAAAACACTAATGATTGAAAATAATATTGGTGCCAAATACTAGAAGGAGGCCATCAGCACTACAGTGTTCACCTTGAACCGAGTTCAACTAAAGAAAGGTAGTAACCAGATACCTTTTGAATTATCGTATGGCTATAAACCTAATGTTCATTATTTCAAAGTATTCGAAAGTAAATTCTACATCTTGAAGGAAACAATAAATTGAAAACTAGATGCAAAAAGTGATGAAGGAATATTCCTAGGTTACTCATGTAAAAGAAAAGCATACAAATGTTTGAATCTTAGTACTCATAACATCATAGAAAGTCTACATGTCAAGATTGATGAGTTTGCAAAAAAAATGTGAAAGGAAGAGAAGTAAAGAGCTTGAAGACTATATGAAATTTGTGTATCATGAAGCTCATACTATACCTATGACTCAAGCAATGGTGATTGGACAAAAAAATTGTTGACCACTAAATATACTAGCACAAACTATGCAATCTAAGCTACTGGTAGATGAGACCAAGTCATAGACAGAGGGGAACAAGTCATAGAAAAATGGAACCTAGTGACGGATAGAGGGAATCGAGTCACAGAGAGAGGAACCTAAGTCACAGACAGTGTAACCTGAGCATCAGAGAGAGGAACATGAAAGAATGTTTGAGAATGACAAACCTAGTGGATCAAGCCTAGAATCTAGACTGAAGGATCCACTACTTTAAAAATATGTTAAAAGGCATCATGCACCTAAGAATATAATTGGAGATCATAAAAAAGGTGTAATGACAAGGAAAAAACTCAAAGGTACATGCTTACTAAGTGAATTTGAACCTAGAAATGTTAAAGATGCATTGAATGATGAAAGTTGGATAGAGGCAATGAATGAAGAAATTGAGAAAATTGAGAAGAACAAAACTTGGACTCTTGTGCCTAGGCCAAAGGATAAGAATGTGATTGGAACCAAGTGGTTTTTTAGAAATAAGATGAATCAAAGTGGTAAAGTTTCTAGAAACAAGGCCAGACTAGTTTATAAAGGATATGCTCAAGAAGAGGGTATTGACTATGGAGAAATTTTTTCTCCCATTGCAAGACTTGAAGGAGTCAGAACTCTTCTAACATATGCTACACATAAAGGATACAAATTATATCAAATAGATGTGAAATATGCATTTCTGAATGGTATCCTAGAAGAATATGTCTACATTGAACAACCTGAAGGAGTTTTTGATTCTAGGAAAAGGAATATGGTTTGCAAGTTGCACAAAGCATTATATGGACTAAAGAAAGCACCTAGAACTTGGTATGAAAGACTGCATAGCTATCTAGTAATTATTGGATTTCAGAGAACAAATGAAAATAGTAGCTTGTACATCAAAGAAGGACCACGAAACAAAATACTAATAGCAGAGATATTTTTTACTGACATATTACTCACTAGTTATGATGACCTATGCAAAGCATTCTCTGTAGATATGAGTAAATAATTTGAGATGTCTATGTTTAGTGAGATCAAATTCTTTGTTGGATTACAAGTACATCAAATGAAGGATGGTATCTACATTAATCAATCAAAATAAATCAAGGAGATACTTAAGAAATTTGGTATGGAAGATTCCAAACCTATTGGAACACCCATCTGTACTGGACATAAATTGTCTAAGGATGATGATTTAAAAGAGGTAGATCAAACCAACTATAGATCCATGATTGGAAAATTGCAATATGTTGTTCACACCAGACCTAATATTGCATTGGCAGTTGGTATTTTTGCAAGATTTTTAGCTAATCCCAGAGATAATCACCTAATGGAAATCAAAAGAATTATGAGATATTCGAAGGGTACTGAAGACTATGGTTTATGGTATAAGAAAGGTGGAAATTTTTATTTAAAGGCATTCACTTATGGTGATTTGGCTGGAAGTGTTGATGACAAGAAAAGCACTAGTGGTGGAGCTTTCTTTCTTAGAAAGAGGTTAGTGTCTTGGACTAGCAAGAAACAAAATTGTATCTCTCAGTCTACAACAGAGGAAGAATATATTGCTATAGTAATGAACTATTCAAACATCTTATGGATCAAGCAATTGTTTTTAGGAATGAAGGAAGAAGTAAGAGAATTAGTTATTATCTACTGTGACAACACCAATGCCATTAAAATTTCAATGAATCCTGTGATGGACACCAAAACCAAGCATATAGAAATAAAGTATCATTTTTTGAGGGAATTGGTACAAAATAAAGAAGTAAGGTTGGAATATGTGAATACTAAAGAACAAATTGCAGACATATTCACCAAACCTTTACCTAAGGATACTTTCTTACATCTTAGAGGAAAGATAGGGGTGCTTCCCCTAACTGAAGCTCACTAAAATACAGTTTAGTGATGCATCAACCTGAGCAATAGTGAAGATCTATCAGTTGATGAAGGTACATCAGAGCACTTTACATATGAATTATTACATTCAGGTACATTACAATTACAAAGTGAAATAGTATTGACTGTTGGTATTTGTGGTGATGGTGTCTTTGGCATCTATTGTCAAAGAGGGAGAGTTGTCTATAATACATAAGAATAAGATAAAAGAGGGAGAGTTTTATATAATACAGAAGATAATACAGTAAGAGAGATATTTTGATGTCAAAGGGAGTCTTTTGGATGAGAATCAGAATGAAGATAAAGACATTAATGAAAATTTTCATTTTCTCTACAATTCTTTGAATTATGACATGTTGTGTTGCCATCAACGCCAAAGAGGGAGATTGTTTAAGACAATTATTCAATTGTTTATTATCATTGATGTTACACATGTATTTACACTTATGTAGTGATGTTACACAAATGTCTGCATTCAGGCTGAGCACAATTGGTGAATAGAATGAGTTATTTAGTGTTGATTTAATTCAGTCAGGCATTGCAGAAGTTCAGTATTGACTGAGTCACACAGGAATTTTAATATTGGTCTCGCATTCAGTGGAAGCTAACTAAGTGATTTATATTCTTTAATTAATTTTTAATATGAGGTCCAGTGAATTGTGATTTATTATTTAGAAGTATATTCTAGCCGACTTGACTGTGCTCACCATATAAATGAAAGGACAAGTTTGGATTGAATGTGAGAAAGTTGAAGAATAAAAAGCAAAAGTGTGGAATTCTGTGTTATAAAGAGTGAAGGAGAAATCATATATGATTCTAATTGAGTACAGGTCACTTGGAGCTGCAATAGAAGATCTGATTAGCAAGGATCCATTCATAATAAGAATAGAGATCTAAATGAGCAAAGACAGTTGCTTACACATACAGGTCAATTCATTGTTACTCTCTAACAATTGTAGTAGTGATCTAAAATCTCTTAACAAAGTAGACTTAACAATATTTTTGTAAATCCTCTCACAAGGTAGCATTTCTATGTTGAAGTGTTGAAGACCTCTAACAAGGACACTATTTGCGGGGTGATTAAATACTTTAACAAGGTCACAACTAACAGTGTCTTATTGTAACCTTTAACTTGGTTGGATCCTAACAGGTCTCACTTTAGAATAGTGAAAAATAGTAACTAGTTACATTGGTGGTTTTTCCCTTATTGGGTTTCCATGTTAAATTTTTGTGTCACCTATGTATATGTTATTTGTTTTATGCTTTATGTTTTTAATGTCTAAAGTATAATTGCATTGGATATTATAAAGATATCTTTGACACCCGAGTTATAGACGAATATCTTAATTAACTGAGTAACAATTTTAGAAGTATTTAAGACATTGAAGGGACAAATGATTTGTTTTGGAGTAACTGATTCACCCCTCCCCTCTCAGTTACTTATCTCATTTCCAACACTAAGTCCCCACTAATTTTATTTAACATGTCAGTCGAGAAGGTTCATCTTAATGCAATGACAGACGTAAATCCTCAAATAGAAGATGCAGCCAGTTAATCATCTAGGCATCACGGAGTGATTCCAAGTGTCCATCTTGGGATTTTGAAGTTATCATGTTAAAAGGTTAGAGATGATGATCTTGCAACATCAGATCCACATAATACAAGAGTTGGCTCTTTCACGCTAACAGATAACGCATGATAGTTAAACCTTTACAACATTGTGGGAGGTAGATATGTGGAAAGTGTAGGCCCAAACTGAGATAGAGGTAACATAAAGCATGATCAGATCCTTTTTTATCTAACAGTGGGTGTAAAGACTTAAAGAAAAGATGACTGATGATTATCCATCAAGGCATTGCACCATGTTGATAAGTCTCCTTCTAAGATCAGAGACTAAGGGAAGTAAAGGGACTATCAGATCTATTTGCATCACATAGTGTGTGTGTTTCCTTGATCATAAGATGCATCTTATTTATCCTTTATGGGTTTATACCTTTGTGATGCGTAGATGATGGCATGGTCATTGTAAAGTCAAAGGTACTCAAAGAATGGTCATATTAGAATGGATCAAATGGTGTGCATGATCCCATAGATGTAAAGTGATTGAAAATTATTCTTTGCGGGTTCACACATTTATGATGCGTGTCTAGAATTGACAATGGGTCTAGGTTTTCAATGATAGATAGAGTTAAGGAAGGTTTTATTTCATCGGATGACTGACACTTTCCCTCAAGAAAAACTTGCATGATGGATGTCCATAGCAGAATCATGACTTGTTGACACATGTCCAAATCTAATCTTAGCTCACAGGTATCTTAAGGTAAGATTGGTGGCTATGGTTTAAAGTTTAATAAAGGCCTGAATCTCAGCTGTCAATGGTATATTTTACACCACCTATAGCTATTGAAATCAAATATTCAAATATGTAAACAATTTCTTTAGTATTTCCAAGCGGTGGCTCTACCATTCATGCAACAGAGAAGTAAATGGTGAATCTAATCTTGAGGGTTAATTTTATAAAGTTATAGGGTGTTGAGAAGACAAATAATTGATGACTATGGTTTTATTTATGTCATGTGGTGGTGAATTAGGGTTTTATATTCACATTGGTATATTTTATGTAACCCTATTTTGGTTCCTGACATTTCTGCCATTAATGTTGGTTATTTTCCCAAGTCGGGTCATTGTGCAGATCCAATTCTTTTCAGATATTTTGAAGAAATATCAATTGGTTGGAGAAATAAATTTGGTGAAAAATCATATTTCAAGAGGGACACATGTCAAATGGATATTAATTTTAGAGTTTTCCTATTCTATATATCTCTTTCTTTTCTTTGTTGTAAGGGTTCCCATTTCTCTGTAAAAAATTAGGGCAGGTTCCAAGTGTGGCTCCACTATAAATATTTCTTCCTTTTCTTTTCATATAGGGTGTTCTTGATCTCTTTCTGGCTCCAGAGAAGAACATCATTGGAATATCAAGCTTTATGAATGGTGTAGGAGCACACCAAGACTAACCTCCATAGCTAGGGTATTTTGGCTTGTACTTGACATTGACCAAGTCAAGATAGTTTTTTTACTTTGGACCTTAGAAGTTTATTGCATTGTGGGCTAGGTGAGTTAGTCATTAGGACTAAGGTCACCAAATTATCCATTGTTAGTATTTTTTAAAATTCTTAGTGTTAGAAGTTTGAGTTAGAGTCTTTAATGTGTCTTAAACACATCAATGATGTCATAGAGATGCCATAAGGTCATGAATGATCTTGGATCCTTGGAATGAAGAGGTTAGAGGCCCTAAAACATAGGAAGTTGGCATAATGGCAAAGATGCCAAAAGTTGCTAAAAAGTTGCTATGACAACATTTGCAATAATTGCAAATGTTGCATGCAACTCACTTACAGAGGATTCCCTTGAAGCTAGGAGTCTAGGGAATCGGCCAACAGGCACTAAAAACATGGAAGATGGCATATAATATGGAAGGTGGCTTGAATCTCAAAGAGATTCGTTCATTGTAACAAGTTTTGCATATTGAATATAGCTCTACAACTCTGTATTCATAAAACCTGAGCTTTTAAGTGAGACAGTAATATGTAATGGATTGAATGCCTTAGTTTAGTTGTAGATTTGTGTTCATAAGATAGTTTTGAATGTTTTGCATTCAGCAAGAAGGTTGTTTTCAGTTAGTATAAGCTATTGAATAAATTGTTTTGGATTTAGGGAGACTAGTGGTCCTGTCTAGACCAGTTTGTTATCTCATGGCTCCCCCATGAAATCTACTAATGTGATCTTCCAAAGGATAGATGGAAATGTTAGGGGAGTTAATGGTTTGTATCTATGTAGAGTTAGGATTCATGAAAGGTCAAGTTTCTATTTTTAGTGCCAAGCCCTAGGCGAGCATAGACTGTCTGGTTAGAGGGTTGGAGATGAAATAGTGAGCATATCTTGCAGGGTAGAGAAGTACTGTATGGGATAAGTGTATTTCTAGGTATGGTATAGTCATATCCTAATATTCTATGAGGATTGAGTTCATACCAATCCATTAAGAGCAATTTTTGAGCAAGTTTTAAACTGTGTTGCAGGGAGTCCTAGAAATTAGGCCTATTAGCCAGGTATTGGACCTAGATTGTAGGAACCCTATGTACGGATGAACTAGGGGATTGAAAATTTCAAAATCTATTGTAAAATGATAAAGGGTATCTGAATGTAGGATTGGATTTTCAAGTTCTTTGGGAAAATTTTGAAAGAAATAGGAAAAGGTCACTGTAAAAGGCTACAAGAGAATAAGTCCAATTAAGCCTCTTGGAGACTAAAGTTTGAACTTGATTAAAAAAGGGTTAAGGGATCCATCAAAATTGAGTCAAATGGTAACATATGCATAGATTACAACATGATTATCACCCATGTAATGAATCATGAATACTAGAGTGGAGTTGGCACTTAGACCCTTCTAAGTGTAGTAGGAGAAGTGAAGAATTGAACTAACTAAAAGGTGTTAGTCTTTCAAGGTGAAGCAAAAGGGTTAAAAATATTAGAGAAGAGTTGGAATTGGACTTATTTAATCATGTAATCCAATCAGGACCTAGGGGAGGCTAGGTTCCTAGAAGAGACAATCTAGGTCTCTTAGATGAAGTGCTAGCAAGCCTTGGAACACTCACACCATATTGGTATCAGAGCTTGATTAAGATCAAGCTTGTGGTGGATGTTTCAGCCTACTGAATCAGTTGGAGAGAATGCACTAGTGGGAGTAGTAGAAAAAAAACCATGGTGAATAACGTTGAGTTAGCCAAAAAGGTGTATGAGCAAGAAGAAGAAAACAAGTTGTTAAGAGAAAGGTTGTCTCAAATGGAGCAACTCTTGGGAGAATTCCAAGACAAAGCTGATAAAATGAAAGACAAGATAGATTAGAAAGAAGAAGAAGAAGAAGAAAGGGAGAAGGGAGTGGATTTAGAAAAGGAAGCTCCAACCCTTGACCCTGTCATTGCTGAAGAACCCTTCTTAAAGGCATTGAAGGCTTTAAGTGGCAAAGATTTGGAGGGTGTACCACTCTTTAGTCCAGACAAATGTATCCAGATTCAATTGTGGATTGGATTGATAGTATAGAGAACCATTTCGAATTTGATGGTATCATAGAGTCCCAAAAAGTGAATGTGGCCATCAAGATTGAGAGGATCAGCCCTCACATAGTGGAAGTTTGTTCAAACTGAAAGAGTGAAAGAAGGAAGGAGTCCTATAGTCACATGGAAGGGCATGGTGGCTAATGTAAAGCAAACTTACTTACCTAATGACTATGAGGTTCAACTGCATAGAAGAAGACACAATATTAGACAAAAAGATTTGGATACCCAAGCATACACCGAAGAGTTCCAAAAGTTATGCTTAAGGTCACAAGTGGTGGAGGATGAAAGAATCAAGCTAGCTAGATATTTGAATGGACTCAAGTGGTCAATTAAAGAAGACATGAGTCTTGTGAACTTCAAAACCATTTTCCAATGTTATCAAATGGCCTTAAAGATAGAGGAGAAAGGAAAAAGAAAACAAGAGAAAACCTCCAAAGGAAGGGGTAGAGGAAGGGATAGTAGAGGACAAAGAGGTGACTATGGTGGAGGGAGTTCAAAATCAAGGACACAAGGAGAATTCAAGTACATTGAGTAGCAAGAGGGAAGTTCTAATAGAGGTGGTAGAGGAAGGAATTCAAATTTTAGAGGAAGAAATGGTGGACAAGGAAGAGGACATTACTTTCCAATATGAAATGTTATCATTGCAACCAAATGTGACACCCTGCCTCAAGGTGTCTAGAGAAGGGTAGTACATCTCAAGGAGGTAACAAGAGAGCTAATTTAGTTCATGAAGAGAAAAATATAGTAGAGGCACACTCTAAGGTACCATTAAATTTAGAAAAAGGTGAGAAACTCATGGTGAGGAGAACATTGATCAAGGAGTTGGTTAAAGAAGAGACAAGCCAAAGAAGGTTCCTATATAGAATCAAATGTAAGGTGATGGGAAAAGTATGTAGATTCATCATTGACTTAAGTTCTACTAACAAAATTGTGTCAGAGGAAGTATTCAACAAGTTAGGCATGACAAGGATACCCCACACCCATTCTTACAAGGTCACATGGCTCAATAAGGGACAACATGTCTTAGTCAATGAGAAAGCTTGGGTGGAGTTCTCTATAGGGAGATATAAGGATAAGGTTCTATGTGATGTTCTACCTATAGATGCATGTCAGTTTCTCCTAGGGAGGACATGGAAATTTGACCACCAAGCTATCCATGATGGAGTGAAGAACTCCTATATATTCAAGAAGGGAAAAGTAACTTTGAAAATCCAATCACTGTTAGAGGATGCAGATGTGAAGACACTAGGTCGTAATGTGCTCATGGTGGGTGAAATAGAATTCATAGAAGCCATGGAAGAAGGATAAGGAGTTGGATATGCATTGGTGCTAAGGCCAAGAAAAAAGAATGAAGAAAAAGGAGACAAGAAATCAGAGATACCTAAGGAGATACAAAATATGTTGCAGACTTATGAAGGCATAGTAACTGATGGAAAACCATCAACATTACCCCCTAAAAGAGCCATAACTCATAGGATAGAATTCATACCCAGAGCTACCCTACCTAATAAATTAGCTTACAAGATGAATCATCAACAAAATGAGGAGATTTCTAGGCAAATAGAAGAACTCCTAAACCAAGGCCTCATGAAGAAAAACATTAGCCCTTGTGCCATAGCCACTATCCTAGCACCCAAGAAAGGAGAAACATGGAGGCTTTGTACTGATTCAAGAGCCATAAATAGGATAACCATTAGGTATAGGTTCCTCATTCCTAGGATTGAAGACCTAATGGATTGTCTAGGTGAAGCAAGTACTATAGAAAGATAGACTTGAAGAGTGGCTATCACCAAATTAGGATACATGAGGGAGATGAATGGAAGACAAACTTCAAAACCAATGAAGGTTTGTATGAATGACTTTTCATGCCATTTGGACTATATAATGCCTCCTCCACATTCATGAGGCTCATGAATGAAGTCCTCAAAGACTACATTGGAAAATTTGTAGCAGTATATCTTGATGATATACTGATTTATAGTAGGACAAGAGAGGAGCATCTTCAACACCTTGAGACTGTCTTCAAGAAGTTGAATGAAGAGAAGTTGATGATCCACTTGGAGAAATGTGAGTTCATCAAAATAGAGTTTGTGTACCTTAGATTTTTTCTCTCTCGTGGAAATCTAAAAATGGACAAGAGTAAACTAGAATCCATCATGAATTGGCCTACTCCAAGGATAGAAACAAAGGTAAGAAGTTTTCATGGCCTTGCTCAGTATTATAGGAAGTTTATAAGACTGTTTAGTGATATTTGTGCTCCTATGTTGGACACAATCAAAGGAGGAATGAAGACTAAGTTCATATGGAATGAACAAGCCAATAAGAGCTTTGAGTTGTTGAAAGAAAATATTTCTACCTAACCTATCTTATTATTGCAAAGCTTTGAGAAGTTTTTCACCATTGAGTGTGAAGCAAGCAATGTGGCTATTGGAGTTGTCCTAAGCCAAGAGCGAAGACCAGTAGCAATTCATTCTAAAAAGTTGAGTAAAGCCAAGAGGAAGTAATCTTCCTATGACCTTGAAATGTATGAATTGGTTTAGGCTTTAAGGAAATGGAGACACTATTTAATCCCCAAGGAGTTCATAGTATACTTAGATAATCAAGCTTTGAGTTTCTTGAACTCTGAAGAAAAGTTGAGTCACAAGCACATGAAGTGGGTTGAGTTCCTGCAAGCTTATACCTTTAATATCAAACATAAGAAAGGTGTCCTCAATAAAGTGGCAGATGCATTGTCTAGAAGAGCTCTCACAATTCAAAAAATTCAGTTGAAGAGCATGGGGATAGATCACTTCAAGGATCTACATGTTGATGATGAAGACTTTGCAAACATTTATAAGGTATATGCTGAATACAAGAATTATTTTCATAGCAAGTATGCTGAATACACTTTGTAGAGAAACCTTTTGCTTAAGGGGAATCAATTGTGTGTCCCTAGAGGGTCTATTAGGGAGAAATTAATCCAAAAAAAACATAATGGTGCATTGAGTGGTGACTTTGGGATCACTAAGACCCAAGAACTTGTTCAAAGGTTCTATTATTTGCCAAGGATGAATCTTGATGTTAGGAAGTATGTGGAAAGTTGCATAATATGTCAAAGGGCCAAAGGTACTTCTTCAAATGATGGCCTTTATCAACCACTACCTATTCCCACTAGGCCATGGGAATGATTGAGTATGGATTTTGTAGTTGGGTTACCCAAGACAAAATAAGGCATGGATAGTGTTTATGTAGTTGTGGACAGATTTAGCAAGATGGCTCACTTTGTGCCATGTAGAACCACTAATGATGTCAGCCAAATAGCCTCTCATCTTCAAAGAGATAGTAAGAATCCATGGGTTACCTATGAGCATAGTGTCAAATAGAGACACTAAATTTATGAGTCATTTTTGGAATATTCTTTGGCAAAGATTGGGCACAAATTTATCCCTTGGGTCTACATACCATCCCTAAACTGATGGTCAGACCCAAGTGGTGAATAGGAGCCTTGAAAATATACTAAGGTACTTGACCAAATAATAAGGATAGAAAAGGGATAAATTGATTGGACAAGTTGAGTATGCTTACAATGACACCATCAACTGGTCAATAGGGAAGAGCCCCTTTGAGATAGTCTATGGATTACATCCTAGAGGAATCTATGAGTTTAGAGAATTGAAAGATGGATTCAAGGAAAGTGGATATGTGGATGATTTTGGTTATGCAATGCAGGAGATACATGATATAGTTAGGAAGACTTTGACAGAAAACATCATGAAACATAAAGCCAACGTAGATGAGAGTAGAAGAGAAATTTAGTTCAATGTGGGTGACTTGGTCATGGTGCATCTTAACAAATCAAGACTTCAAAAGGGAGTCCCTCACAAGTTGCAGATGAGAAGGATAGGTCCCTATCATATCTTAGCTAAGTATGGTGATAATTCATTCAGAGTTGAGCTCCCAAAAGATAGTGGACTGTCACCTACTTTTAATATTGCATACTTAGTCCATTACAAAGGACCAAAGCAAGACATGGATCTGAGTCTCAAGGAAGTGATTAGAGATATGGAAGATCTCCAATTACCCCCTGCTACAATCACAGGAGTTGATAACGTATTGGATACTAGAGTCTACAAATTGACTAGAACCAAAGAATACAATGAACACTTGATAAAGAAGCATGGTCAAACCAATGCTCATGCAATATAGCTAAAGGAATCAAAGTTCAAGAAGATGGGGATTGATCCAAGCATCCTCAATCCAAGGGTGGATTGAACTTTTTGTTTTGGGGAGGATGGTATAGGAGCACACCTAGACTAATCTCCATAGTTAGGGTGTTTTGGCTTGTACATGATATTGGCCAAGTCAAGATAGTTTGTTTACTTTGGACCTTAGAAGGTCATTGCAATGTGGGTTAGGTAAGTTAGTCATTAGGACTAAGGTCACCAAATTAGCCATTGTTAGTAGTTTTTAAAATTCTTAGATTTAGGAGTTTGAGTTAGAGTCTTCAATGTGTCTTAAAAATATCAATGATGTCATAGAGATGCCATAAGGTCATGAATGATCTTGGATCCTTAAAATGAAGAGGTTAGAGGTCCTAAAACTTAGGAAGTTGGCATAATGGAAAATATGCCAGAAGTTGCTAAAAAGTTACTATGACAACATTTGCAATCATTGCAAATGTTGCATGCAACTTAGCTACATAGGATTCCCTTGAAGATAGGAGTGTGAAATCGATCAATAGGCCCTAAAAACATGGAATATGGCATCTAATGGGGAAGGAGGCTCGAATCTTAAAGAGAGTCAATTATTGTAACAAGTTTTGCATATAGAATATAGCTCTACAACTTTGTACTCAGAAAACCTGAGCTTTTCAATGAGATAGTGATATCTAATGGATTGAATGCCTTGGTTTAGTTGTTTATTTATGTTCATAGCATATTTTTCAGTGTATTTCATTTAGAAAGAAGGTTATTTTGAGTTATTCTAAGCTATTGAATAAATTGTTTAGGATTTAGGGAGTCCACTGGTCCTGTCCAGACCAGTTTGTCATTTCATAGCTCACCCATGAAATATAGCCATGGGATCTTCCTAAGGATAGATGGAAATGTTAAGGAAGTTAATGGTATATATATATGTAGAGTTAGGAGTCATGAAACATTGAGTTTCTATTTCTAGTGCCAAGCCCTAGGCGATCATACACTATCTGGTTAGAGGTTTGGAGATGAAACCGTGAGCATATCTTGCAGTGTAGATAAGTAATGTATAGGATAAGTACAATCCTAGGTAGGGTATAGTCATATCCTAACATGATATTAGGATTGAGTTCATACCAATCCATTAAGACTAAGTTTTTAGCAAGTTTTAAACTATGTTGTAGACAGTCCTAGAAATTAGGCCTATTAGTCCTATTGGACCTAGATTGTAGGAACCCTATGTACAGATAACCTAGGGGATTAAAAATTTCAAAATATATTGTAAAATGATAAAGGGAATCTGAATGTGGGATTGTATTTCAAGTTCTTTGGGAAAGTTTTGAAATAAATAGGAAAAGGTCACTGTAAAAGGCTAGAAGGGAATAAGCCCAATTAGGCCTCTTGGAGACTAAAGTTTGAACTCGATTAAAAATGGTTAAGGGATCCCTCAAAATGGACTCAAATGGGAACATATGAATGGATTAAAACATGCTTATCACCCCTACAATGAATCATGAATGCTAGAGTGGAGTTGGCACTTAGACCCTTCTAAGTGTAGTAGGAGAAGTGAAGAATTGAACTAACTAAAAGGTGTTAGTCTTTCAAGGTGAAGCACAAGGGTTAAAAATCTTAGAGAAGAGTTGTAATTGGACTTAGTTAATCATCTAATCCAATCAGGAACTAGGGGAGGCTAGGTTCCTAGAAGAGACAAGCTAGGTCTCTTGGATGAAGTGATAGCAAGACTGGGAACACTCATACCAATGAATGAAATTCTAGTATGGTTGTTCTCTTATCAAGTTGTCTCCATTATACTTTCTAAATCACATAGATTAAGGCATCCAGAGTGTTTTAATATTGTCTATTGTAGATATTTAATAGAGTTGTTTAAAGGATAACTACACAATTTGGGATTTGTATTCAGATGTGTTTGAGTTGAGGTATCAATGATATGTCAGACTTGTCTTTCAATGGATGTTGACTAATGTATTATCTATTCTAGGGTCTTTTCCAAAGGGAGGGTTACATAATATGGAAATGTAGTTTCATATTTGAATACATAGGTGGATTCATAAGTATAACTTGACTGACATGGTATGTGTAATATAAGGAATTAAACATATTAGACTGTGTTGTCTTGTTTGTTCATAATTCTCTTTTGAAGTGTTATGTTTGAATTTTTTTCCCATTGGATAAGGCACTGGTCTACGTGGGATCTAGGGTATTACAGAGATCCATTAGTTCAAACACATCAAATAAAATCATTTCCCTTTATGTTGATAGGAGGAAGTTAGAGTATGTCTAGTTTCAAACATACTTTATGGAAGTGGGATATTGAATAAGATTTGGTACAAACACTGAGGTACATGTTACCTATAGGTTTGAAAATTATTCCATAGTTATATATCTATAATCTATTGTTTCTCACAAGGAGTTATGTGTGTAGAGATTAAGTATACCCACCCGAGTGATATGCAGATCAAATTGTAGAAGGTATTTGAACCTTTTCAATTGGACTTGATTCATGTCTCCTTTCTACTGAGGGTGTTGTGTTTACCTCCTAGTTTTTTAATCCCACAACCTAGTCTCAAAATCTCTTGTAGGAAAGGAGATTGCAAGATAAATATTCAACAAAATGCTGACTCTGTGAGGGATAGAGAAGTAGAAGTCTTTCCAAACCTTTAAAAAAATATTTGGGGGTCTAATATTCATATCATTTGTGTTGGAAATACAAGATAGGAAAGCAAGATACTGAGAGGGGGGTGAATAAGATCTTATGACTTTTACCCCTTAAAAACATTGATCCACAACCATGCATAAATATAATTGATCTATCAACTAGTGACATCCATAACATAAAATAAATAACTAAAGACACAAAATTTTGGTAACCTTGAAACCCAAGAAGGTAAATTTGGGGTGGGGATGACACCCACAAAATCTTCATTACTACAACAATAAAGTGTGCCTATTAGGGATACAAAATTTGAGCACACTTGATGATTTACCTGATTAAAGGTCTTCCTTGTTAAGAGTGACATATCATTACAATCTACCTTGTAAAAGGATTTCAAATTAAAACAAAATAAGCACTCGGCTAGGATATTTAGAAAGGTTTGTTAGAACCACTCTATTAAGATATTTCACCTGATGCACCTGTTAGAATGTCTCAAGATCTGATCCTTTGATATGCACTCAAATGTTGATGATAGATCTCCTCTTTCCAATACCTTCTCAGATCTAATAATCTGATATATCTTTGCTCTTCTGGTCACTACTCTTTACTATCCTAGATCTATGTTTCTTCACTCAGAAATAATCCTTCACACATCTCTCATATACACACACACTCTACTCACAAAATTAGGGTAATAAGAAATCTTATATACCTTATGGATCTGGCATCTTCAACGATCAAGATCAAATACTTATTCCACTTGGGCATTCCAATTTTTTGATTGGTTCCATGCCACACATTGGGATCAATGATTTAATGCGTAATTAACTCTGTTGAAAACATTAAAAACTCAAAAAAGTCAGCCCAAAATAGTTTACCTTCAAGTTTGTGTCATCCCTGACATGTATGACAAAACTAGCTTGCTTGACATATGAAGACATTGGTGCTCAGCATGGATTGGTCAAATATGCTAAGCTTCTATGTAACTTGACAACTACTATCTACTCGACAATGACCACTGCTCGGCTTATACTAGATAGCTCAGTTGCAGTAATGACCGACTAACCTACCTAGATAAATGACTAAGTGTGGGACACTAATGATCAACAAAACTTAGAGATCTACAATATCCCCCTTTAAAATTAGTGGAAAAAAAACTTATCATTTCTTTACATCCACAAAATTTTCCTAAGCACACAACATACTCCACCTAAGATTATACTTTGGACTTCATACAATATTTACATAGTATACATTCTTTAAAAGAAATTATGCATGTTTCTCTACATCTTTTTCTATTTCCCCATTGTTTTTGTCACTGATAGCTATAGGGGTTAAGTTATTCTTATCCAAAAATGGTTTATGTAGCTTTCATGTCAATTCCAGCACTGTATCCCAACTTTCCTTAACAAACTTCATAACTTATAACTTATTTTCTAGGTCGACAGTTGGACTTACCAAACTATCTACACTAGAGAGATGGGAATCTCTCTTGACTAATTCTTGTGCAGATATAAGCTCCTTATGAATAACCTCCAGATGAGGTAAGAAGGCAGTTTGAATAGTTATTAATTTTTCCCTGACTCTACCATCTTTAGCCATAAGCTCGACTAATCTCCTCTGAGTATGAGTCAACTTATAAAATGTATGGAGCTAGAACTAGCATCCATGATCAATGAACTACCTGTTGACTTCAAATCTAATTGAAACTTCTCCACAAGCTATTGATTATCCTTTGTAAATAATTCTACATCACATAAATTTTTGTACAAAGAATAAACATAATTTGCAACTTCCTCAAGAATATCAATAAGAGACGAAAGTTCAACCCGCTTAATAGCAATCTCTGCTGATATCTTCTCCAAAAAAAATTTCTCAAATTTTCATTTAGACCATTCCAATAACTTGTCATTTGCCTCAATATTTTTAACATTTAACTTTTGGCACAATGTGAACTAACTATTCCAAAATTGGTGTTTTCTCATTTATATCTTCCATATCCAAAGCATTAACAAAAATATCCTTTATTTTATGTAAAACTTTCTTATGTTGATGCTCCCTCTTTATTTCCTCTTGTTTTTTCTTCTTCTTCGATAGGTCTTGTCAAGTCTAAATCTGCTCATAGGTTAAGTTCTTTGGATCCCACTTAGGAATCACAATAAATTCATCCAATGTGACATTTAGGCTTGTTAACTTTTTCTTATGTGACTTATTATTCATGAGCTTGGGTGAGATGATACTCAGCTCAGATTCTTCATTTTTCTTTTCCTTATCAGTGCTAATTTCAATTTTTGTCTCCAATTGTGTAATGATCACCTGTTGATCAGGTATAATGACAGTGTTGGGTCTAGTGGGAGTAGATGGTATAGAGTGTGTTAGGGATTTTTCTTGTATGAATCACAATGCTTGAAATTTCTATATGAATCCTGTACCTTTTACTCCTGATTCAGAGACAAGAAAAGCCTAATTGCTAAGGACTGGATAAGGTCCTTCTTCATTTTTGAGTTCCACATATACTCAGGCAGGTTTTACCTTGAAAGATTATTGATATCACAGTATTTTTTATTGTGGACATTGATTTGTCATGTATTCTCTATTGAACCAACTTTATAAAATACCTTGTAAATGATCAAGCATAATCATATACAGGATTTAACCATACAAATCATAATCTTAAATATGATAGAAAAACAGTGATACAAGGATTTCAATCCTTCTTCCTTTTCTTGATAGGAGCGACAACCTAATGATTCTCTCTTCAAGGAATCAATAACATGGACAGTGTCCTACTGACAGAGGTCCTTAAACAAGTTTAGCTTATGTGTTCTTAGTAACAGAGTGTTTAAATTTGATTTGGTTCTGAT
>MU226249.1:2978285-3009870 GCA_018584345.1 Thuja plicata
CTCTATCTGAATGATATATCTAAGCACAACTCTCTGTATCACTTAGAAATTTCAATCACCTTAGAACACTGCAACAGCTCAGAATATCACTTTTGCTGAAACAATATTTTAACTCTGAAATCATAAAATCGGTGAATAGGAATGAGTGAACGATCCTCTGTCATGCCATAAGGTTCAGAGTACATGTCTCAAAGTTCAAAAATGTCAGTTCTGTAATTAATTTGATATGCCATGAAACATTCAAAAACCTAGCTGAAGTCGCGCGAGGTGACAGGAAATCAAATTTAAATCCTGAGAATTTTTGGCGCAATCATCAAACGGTTAAGACAGCTAACATGGCACTCCATTATTCATCCTCTGTCATACATCTTAGATACCTTTTGTACACAGTAATCAAAAATTCTTTTATCTGATTGGCCGCCAGGTGATCTTCTCTGTCATGTCCTCCACTTGGCGCCGCTTTTACAGATCCTACTTATGTAGCGACCTCGCGACCTCATAAAGTCTCTTTGTCGCGAGTGTTTTCTCTTAACCATGGTTTACTCTTCAGACTTGGCGACAATGTAATTCCTTTAACCTCGGCAAACCCAAGTCTTTCCAGCGATCAGGCGACTATGCAAAAACCTAAGTCACGGGGAGTTAACCTTAACTCATCCATTCTTCTCCAGACTACGCGACAAAACCTTGTTTTTAACTTTTCATAGCAATCGCTAAGTCGCTGGATGCTCATTTCTCTTTTCAAGACTTCACGACAACACTTAGTCGCTGAGTCGGGTGATAAGCTTAATATAATCTTTTACTGAAAAGGTACCCTTTCTCTGTTTACAGCGACCTCGCGACATACCTTAATCGCTTAGTCGGAAGAACTTTTTCCCTGGGGCACTTTTATCACCAGACTACGCGACCACCGTCAGATCTTTTTACTTCTTCATCGCACAGCTGTCTTTTAATCACTATACATTTCCTCATGCCCTTAAATCATCAGGAAACTTTGTGACTGAGGGAAAATATACCTTAGTCTTGTTATCATGTGATCCTCTTCCTTCTTCTAGCAATCACCCGACAACCATTAGCTCTGTGACAGATGTCATCTTTTCTTTCATCCTCTTTATGCACACTGGGAATCTAATTCATCACTCCTGTTCTGGCGACATCCAGACTGAAGGAAATCTCTTAGCCTAAAACTGTTAGTCGCTGAGTCGGGACTGTTATCCACTAACCGCCAATTATCATGAGACCACGCGACTGAAGAAAAGCCTTAACTGTTTGACCAAGCTGATCCAGCGACCATGCGACATGAAGGAAGCGCAAGGTCGGAAGACATTTCTTTGACTGGCCATTTCTTCTCACGATCACCCGACTGAGGTGGGTCCCATTCTTTTTAAAAGCTTATAACATGAAAATCAAGCGACAACCCGACAAAAGAAAGATCGCTAAGTCTCGATACATAGATGGAATATTTGATTTCTTAACGAGACTACGCGACACAAAGGAAAAACTAAGTCGGGAGAAGCTTTGGCATATTTGATCTGGTTTATGCGATCAAGTGACCTAACTTAAAGCACATGCCTTTAGTGACTGGAAAAGGTAACGAGGAAATAGAAAGACATGGCTAAGGGTTTAAACATGCATCGTTTAATACTTGGCTTACTAGGGTTTTCAGGGTTTTAACAATTTGGCAAGGTATAAGCATGAAATCCTGAAAATTTTCAAAGGGGAGGGCAAGGAACCAGGCAAGGCAGAAAAAACACGAAATACAACCAACAGAGTGTGGCAGCTCCACCAACACTTTTATAGCCTCTTTCTTTTTAGCCTTATTATTTCTTTCATCTTACTATCACTACCATCTAAAAATGTTTTTACAACCTCTAAAATAGGTGGATTAATATTTATTACCTCCTTTTCTTTTGGTTTGTCTGTCTTGGCCTCTGTTACTTGAATAGGTGATCGCCTTCCTATGTCTACGAGCTCATTCTGATCCTTGACATCCAAATTGCTTTTATCTTCAAGTGTAGTGATAATGAGACTATCCAGTGTCAGATCTATAGTTGGAACTTTGTCTGTTTTCTCTATCTCTACTTGTCCAGTAGCAATTTTCTCTTCCAATTCCATCTATTGTCAGGTGCCTTCACCTATCATGTTATCCTTCTTGGTTAATAACCCAAAAGTCTCCTTCCAAATTTGAGAGCTATGTTGGACTATTCCTTCAACATCATTTTTCAGAATTGCATAGGATCTTAGTTTGGGAATAAACTTCCTTTGATATTGTTCAATAAATTTTCCTATTTTTTTCTTTGTTAATCCAGGAATGACCTTAGCTAATGTCTCTTCCCTTACCTATCTTTCAGTCATCAGTGCATATTGCTATTTTTCTGATAAAATATCATAGATTTCTATAGGGAAGAGGTTTCCTATCTATACAGGTATGATCTTAAATGTGCCCATCATGTCCATTAGTGGCTCCTAAATCTTATGCTTGTCTTCTATACTTTTATTTTCATACCTAATAAATTTCAATCCTGCTAATCTGTTGTACTTCTAATGTTCTTACATACCACATCAATATTTATCAGTCATTTATGTGATGTTGTAGGTAGGTTGCTAGATTCATCTGTATCTTCATGCTACAAGATCAGCTTCCTCCTAATTTTTTTCTCAGGTTGGCTGCACACAACCTTTGTTTTAATTTGTTTTCTTTTACTTTGAGCTTCTTTCTCCAGCATTCTTCTTTGTATATACAATGTTTGTCTTAGCAAGAGATGAAATAGTTTATGCCCTAATCCTAGGCATGTTTTCAATAGGTGGGGTAGCCTTAGGTTTGGCTTTGTTTGGTTTAGTTTCCTTGGCAACCACTGGCTGCTTTCATTTTGCTTTCTCAGTGACATCTTCATCAAGTTCACTTTCCTCATCTTCACTAGTCATATCCTCTCCTTGACCAGTTGACAAACCTAAAGGTGCATCCTCTATTTATTCATCACCATCAATTCCAATCATCTTCTTCAACCCTTTCACAATATTTTTCCTTTTTCTCTGCATAGTTCCAGCATTCAAATCCATAGAGATTTTGGACTTAGCTTCCTTATAATTGCCAAAATGTCTGGATGAACCATCAACCTATTCTACTAGTAGAGGTGTTATAGCTATAGATATTTCATCAATATTCACCTCAGAAGGTAATGGCCTTAGCCATGATATCCTTGGCACTACTACCTGAACATAGGTAAAATCTATATCTACTAGGAAACAAATATCCTCATAGTGTTTCTCAACTAGTGACCTGGGAATTTTGCTTCTCAATCTCTTCTTTTTCTTAAATTCAACAAAATATGTTCCCATGGCATTGTTAAAATTACTACCTAATTGTTGAACAAGCACATTGATTTTCTATGTAATTGGTCAGTATGTATTCCACACAATATCTCCAAAAGTAGGAAAAGTATTCTGTATATAGAAAAATATGCAAACTAGCAGAGAACTGAACTTACACATTGAGTTCTTTGCCTTTTGGATTGAAGAAAGGTTCTCGGCCAGCTATGTCATTTGAAGCTCAGCAAGGTCATAAGTATGGCCCTTCTTCACAATCTTCCATGCCTGGTCGACTGCATTACATGGGACACTGTCCATTCATCTCAACTGATAAAATTTGTGAGCTATGACCCTTACTACAAAATCCATCTCCAAATATATGATAGTAGAGATTGTCATCCCTATTTTGTTCCAAACTGCCCCAGTGTTTGCTTCTATATCCTCCTTACTCTGACATCTCATGGTTATTTTTCCATTGATAGTTGGATAACCACTTACTTGATTGATGATTTCCTTTGTGATCTTAACTGGTCCATTATCCAACCAAATGTTCATATCATGTACATGGCTAAGAACAATCTTAATACATTCTATTATGAAATCTCTCAGAAAATCTAGGGCACGAGTTAATCCTTTCTCAGCTAGATGTTTATGCTCAACTTTTAAGGCTCCATCTACACATAATTTCCCATAAGATTGTCTTTGATCATAATCCCCAATTTTTCTCACTTTGCACATATAACATGATCTAATATCATGAATCATAAGAACCTTTTGTGGAATTGATGATAGGGCTCTGGTCAGATCACTTTGGATAGCGCTTTCAGGAACTGCCTAGAAATTAGGAGGCAGACAAGTGTCGGTCCTAACTATTTTAAATTTCATCAAATCCTTCTCTATTTTCTTAGCTGATGCAGAAGAACTTGCAGCCATTGTCTCTAAAAATAGGTTTCAAAGAATATGAACAGAATACCTTGACAAGTATCAAAGCTCGCACTTTCCACTAAAGAGGTTGCCAATGGCACTCTGTTGAAATCTTTAAATAAATATGCTATAATCAAGTTTGCAAATGCTCAATCGCTCTATGAAATGATTAATCGTATGGTGAGAATGAAAATAAATGGCTCTTTCCTTTATATAGGTTCCAATGGTCAAAAATTATGTTAGCATTAAATGTTCTTTCCATTGAGTGAGTGCCAAACATTTGTCCTCAGCCAACTCACAAAACTTGCCTGCCTCTCAGTCACAACCCATACTTAATCATCAAAAATAACTTACTTAATAATATCAACTCGGCATACACTAGGAAACTCAATCTTAGTGCACAATAATACTATTTCTCGGCACCTATAGTGCATATTGACTTTGCTTGGTACATGTCTCAAAATATGTCCTGATGCATCTTATCATATATAGATATGGAGTTTTGCATTTTTGTATGTTAGGAACTGATAAAAGATATGAAATATAAATTTATTTCTTCACATACCTCCTTTGATTAGTTGATGATGGTGTGATCACCTAATCCATTGGATTGGGTGACCTCGGCTGCAGTAACTTCACTGCTATATGGTTCTTCTTTCCTTGTCCATGTTTGGTTCATTTGTGTTCTAATCTTGTCAACAGTAGGAGCAGGTACCCTTGTCTTGCATTCTCTCCTAGTATGACCAATTTTGAGACAATTATAACAAACTAGGCTTCTATTCATCCAACTCTTAGATTTTCCTATGAAATGTGTCTCTATGCAGTTTTCTAGAACATGCCCATACTCACCATAATAATGAAAGCTATTCCATGTGTTGTAATCCCAATATAAGTGTTACCTTTCCTTGGCAATTTTCCTTATGTCTTTGATGTCCATTTTTGTTTAGCATTAGATCTACAATCTTGTGCTTTAGGTCCAAATTTTTGACAGTTGTAATAATACCCATTGAATCTAGGTGTGGGAGGTTTATTTCCCTTTTCCCAAAATTCATTTTCCTGATGTCCAAACTTCTTATAGTTAAAGAAATAACAATTGAATTTAGGTTTAGGATCAGACTTCCCATTCATGCTTCGGTAGATGTTTGTTGTGTGTCCTAGTTTTCCACAGTGGTAGCATATAGGCCTATTGTTTTTTGTCTTTGCATTCCTCCTTTCACTGGTCTTGGATAATTCTCCTTTCTTAGTAGATGTATGTTGTTCTATATGACCTAATCAAGAAGAATCCTTAGATCTTCTTAATGCTTCAATCAGGTTTTAAAAATGACTCGAAGCTTCATTAGGTCTATTCAATATTTCATTAAGTTCTTTCTCATGTCTCAATTCATCTTTCAATTGACTATTCTCAGCTCTCAGATTCCCAATTTCAATGTCTTTCCTGTTGATCTCCTGATTCACAAGTAGCATTTGATTCACCATTTCAATATGATTTTTTGTCATGATTTGTACATCATGTGTCCTTTCATCAAGTCTGATAGTCATCACTCTTTTGTCTTCATCAGCCATAGCCTTGTCATCTTTAGCTTTTTTCTTCTGTTCCACTACTTCACATAATCTTACTGTTTGCATTTCTTGTTCTCTATTCAGGTTTTTGACTTCTTCACACAATTTATTTTTCCTTTCCAATATATCTAAAATTGTTGCATCGCTCTTAGTAGAGCTTCCATTCTCAAATAGTTTTGCAGTGTCTTCTTCCTAATAATGAGTATCATTCATTTGTTTGGCCAAATATTTCCTTTCTTGTAAGGACTTCTTCAGTTCCTATCTTGTTGTTTCAAGATGATGTAATTCTAGTTGAATATCAATCTTTTGATTCTCAATGACTTTACTCAATTTGTAAACCTCCATCTCAAGATCTGTATCCTCAAGTTTATTAGAACCCTTTTATAGCAGAACTATGCTCTGATACCAATTTTTTTGAAATACAAGATGGGAAAGAAAGATACTAAGAGGGGGGTGAATTAGATCTTATAACTTTTACCTCTTAAAACAAATTGATCCACAACCATGCATAAAGATAATTGATATATCAACTAGTGGCATCCATAACATAAAATAAATAACTCAAGACACATAATTTTGGTAACCCAGAAACCCAGGAAGGTAAAACTTGGGTTGGGATGATACCAACAAAATATTTACTACTACAAAAATAAAGTGTTCCTGATAAGGCTAAAAAATTTGATCACACTTGATGATCTACCTGATTAAAGGTCTACTGGGTTAAGAGATGTAGATCATTACAATCTACCTTGTAAAAGGATTTCAACTTACAAAAAAGTAAGCACTTGGCTAATAGATTTAGAAAGGTTTGGTAGAACCAATCTGTTAAGATATTTCACTTGATACACCTGTTACAATGTCTCAAGATCTGATCTTCGATATGCACTTAGATGCTGATGATGGACCTCCTCTTTCCAATACCTTCTCTGATCTAATAATCTAATATATCTTTGCTCTAGGGCTCATTGCTCTTTTACTATGCTAGATCAATGATTCTTCACTCAGAAATAACCCTTTCCACATCTCTCATGTATGCACACACTCTTTTCACAAAATTAGGGTAAGAAACAATCTTATATACATTATGGATTTTGCATCAAGATCTAGATCTATGATTAAGATCAAATACTTATGCTACTTGGGCATTCAAATTTTCTAATTTTTTATATGCCACACATTGGGATCAATGATTTAATGCGTAATTAACTTCATTGAAAACATTAAATACTCAAACAAGTCGGCCCAAAATAGTTTACCTTCAAGTTTGTGTCATCCTTGAAATGTATGAAAAAAATGTCTTTCTCTGCATATGAAGACTCTGTCACTCGGAATTAACTGATCAACTACGCTCGGCTTCTATGTAACTAGACAACTACTATTTTCTCAACAATGACTACTTCTCAGCCTATACTAGATATCTCAGTGGCATTGATGATTGACTAAGTTTCCTATATGAATGACTAGGTGTGGGACACTAATGGTGAATAAAACTTAGAGATCAACAATTTGATCCATCTGAGTCACCAAAATAATGGTGACTCCACTGGGAAAAAAGAACAAAATGGTCTTGTAGACCTTATTAGGGAGACTCTAGTATAAATAAATCAAATCCAATATTCAAATGGAGTTTAACCTATCCAAGGATCACTAACTAAATCAAAGACTCTATTGGGGAGAAAAAATTTAACAAATTCAACATAATTGTCTGTAATTTTCCTTTGTTGAATCAATCCAAGACTCAACAACTACATATAGACTCATTTGGGGATTAGAGAGCTTTGTTCTCTATTAGTCAAAATCAATCCTAGAGTGATATGATTGTTATAGAGTCATTGCCTACAAAGAATTATTACACATACTTATAAAGTAAGTCAAGGTTTGTTTTGTTGGTCATTGCAAGAGTGTCTAAAAGTCCAAGTTCCTACAAGATATACTTATACTATCTCACACATGGTGAGTGGTGACTCTAAGTTCTTTGATTGTACAAGTGTGCATATTTGGAGAAAGAAAAATTAGAAAGGTGGATTTATAGTGGAGATGAAACAAATGTTTATATTCCTATGACAGAAAGCATAGTCAATGGAGGAATCTATATGAGACCCTATTAGGGGTGTGTTGTGAGTTTTCTATTTTTGAAGAAGGTCAGAGTGGGATGAAAAGGTTTTAGCTGATTCAAATTTATCCTTTACAAAGAGGCGGTGACTCTACTAAATTTTTTGAAAGGTGATTTGGAGGTGACTTTAGATCAGTGTTTTTTGTAGCTACTACAATACATTCCAGTATTTTATTTTCAGATTATAAAGTGTTTCCTTATTAAGTAATTTAAGAACTAAGAAAAGGAACAAGGTGTGATTAGAGGTTTGCATTCTTCAAGGTTAGAATTTCATTTTGAAAAATCAAGTGGAAGTATGTAACAGTTGAAAAAATGAAGGACATAGAGGTTAGACATTTTTCTATGTCCAAATTTGGGGGATCTTTGCCAAATTATGAAGACATTCTTGCAAAATTAAAAATGTTATAACAAGAGATCCAAGAAAAGGTTATTTTGTTACTAAGGGAGAACATGAGAAGAATGGTGGGAGAATCTCCAATTCTTTTTTATATGAGGTTTTCTGCTACATTAAAGGAGTATATTATTGTTTTCTATCCTCATGACTCAGTTTTGGCTAATCTATTTTTGGATGTCTATTTTCCTAATTCAATTGATTGGTCAATGTCCATGAAGATAGAAGGTATTGAGTGTGCTAGGAAGTGGATAAAAAAATGTGAAGTTCTTAAATATGAGATTGCACATGAGGTTGTTCCTAGTGATATTATTTTTGAAAGTGATAGAAACCAAAATGGCAGAGATAAGTCCAGTGGAAGTGATGTCTATTGTAATCATGATAGTGATGCTTTTTCTTAGTGTGAGGAAGAGGATATGTGTAGTCAATAAGAAGATAGTGTTTGGATAAATGAAAATGATTCTTGTGACTACATATCAAAAATGGGTTACAATGGTTCACTTCATAGTGAACAAATTTCTATGTTCCTAACTTGTAAATATATGAGATGTTCAAGGAGGAATAACTCTCAGTTATTGAATCTAACAAACATTGAGTTTGAAAAACAATGTGTTGGAAAGATTACTACAATGTAGACAATTGTTATTTTGTCATTGATGTCGAACCTTAATTGGTGAGACTATTGTTGTATGTTTGAGTACCTTATCCATTGATTGATGAAGATTTGAAAAGAATGTGCTAAAAAGAAGACCAAGGAATGGTTGAGTTATGAGTATACACCAGGGTACTTGATCATCTAACACTTTGGAAAAGTGATACATTGTTTATCTATCTCTGATAGTTCAATGGAAGGTCAATGATGAGAAAAGAAAAAATGATGCTGATCAAAGAGAGAGGTGATGCCGAGAAAAGAAAAGATGATGTTGAGCGACACTAAAATGCCAAGGGAGACAGAGAATGCTGAGCATCAATATTTTTTATATTGATGAGATTTGAGATCTATGGCCGACATAGTTGATTCTATTGGGATATGCATTGTTAATTAAGATTGGTCCACATTCATTTAATGCATAGGAAACTGTTATTAGCACATGGATTCAATGTTTAATTAATGACTGTATTGGAAAAGTAAATTAAATGTAATGATGCAAAGATCCATTGGATCTGACCTAACCTAAGCTCTACGATCTTGATTAAGTGGCAAAAGATTTATCTGACCTAGATCAAGAGGTATAATATAACCTACTGAGGTTATTGTCATGGTGTACAAGTGTAAGAAGAATTTGTATGCAAGAGTATTGCATGGTTAATTGACTGATTGGAAAGACCTAGAAAAGAAGGCTAAGTAGAGAAGTAGAGAGAGATTGCTTGATGGATTTCCAAGCATATCTGAAGTTTGAGATGAAAATGGAGGCCACTTAGTGAATTAGCATTAGAGCTAAAAATGGATCTGGATTTGCAAAGTAAGTTGTATGTATCAGATCACACCTGTTGATTACTTTCTAACCATTGTATCAGTTCAAATCCTTTAACCGAGTTGACCTAATAGTCATTGTATAAATCCTTTGAACAAGGTCACATTCAGATTGGAATGTTCTAAGTCCTCTAACAAGGCCACTCCTGGTAGGGTGATTAAATCCTTTAACAAGGTCACATTTGACAGTGTGTTTTGTAACCTTCAATAGTGTTGGATTATTATAGGGCATTTTTGATAGGGTTTTGCTGACCAGGTCTGCCAACAGTCATAAGTTGTCATCAGGTTCCGGGGAAATTGGCCAACTTCTCCTGCAAAGGTTGTCCGGGGGAAATAAATCCTCTGGGACTTCAAGCACCTAAGTGTCGGGTCACGACAGTGCAGGGCTCAGTTGGGAGAGGTGACTATTTTTCGAGGGGGATAGCTGGTTTCTTCAACTCATCATCTCCGGAGATTTGATCAAAGTAAGGTTTTCCCAAGGATTCTATACTTAACAAATAAAGCGAAAAAAGATCTTGCATAGTTAGAAGCGTTTCATTTTACTATAGTCATGCTAAAATGTCTGGAACATCGATAATACTCTGGTAAACTACACTAAATACCGAAGGAACACATAACCATCAGTTAGCATTTTATTAGTAGCGGGAACAAAGAGGTCATTAATCTACTTTAACATACCAGAGTAAAAGACAAAGAACATTAAAACATGAAATACCATTAACCCAGAAGCCGAAATGTCAACAACATCATTGCCAAGAATTCTTCCTTCTTCATTAATGTTCAGTCCAACAAGCACTGGTGCGTGATACAATGGTGGCTCCAGGGGAGCGTTTGACTATTGAGGACAGAACAATGGAGCATTGGGTTCTATGACTAAAACTAGAAATTTCTTTTCTATTGCTATTGACAATAAAATCATCAATTTTTCCGACCCTTGGAAATGGGCCGATTTTCCTATTTATACAACTCTTTGCTAACCCTAACCCTATTTACATCAAGTTCCAATAAAATATAATATCCGGGGGCCGGTACTACCTATGCCTCCTTACAAAAGACCTGGAGATGGAATAGGTCTTCCATGTCAGAAGAATAAGACAAGAATATAGTAGAAGAATCGGTCTCGGGAAGAGAACTGAGAAGAAGAAAGAAAGAAGTAGGTCCCTCGAAGATCGAGGCTACATGCCTCATAAATGGGAAATGCGGTGCCCTATCTTCAATGTACCAGGTGTATCCTTGAGCGATGCCTCAAGAAGACCACCCTGTCAGAAGACCAACTACCGAACTGACACATCTTGATGTGCCCAACTACCTTCTGATAGTCTTTATTAACCACTTCTAAAAGTGACTGGTCGGCCTTTGGGGACCGGGACATGGATCACTTTAAAGAACACAATATTTTGGATCCGAGACTCCGAGATTTGGAACTTACCTCCCAAAAAGAATAAGAATACTCAATGTGAGTTTTTCCCTGGCCTCCAGAGAAAGCTTAAGGTTTCTTGTTATCATTGAAGGCCTGAAGGAGGCGGGAAATGCCATCTTCATCTACACTCTTCAGGTTGGCCCTTCTGTGCCTGGCTACTTCAACTTGTTCCCCTAGCTCCAGAACATTTATTTTAAATTCATCTGCCATCCTTGCCGTTTCATGGCCCTTAAGTATCATTTCGGTTAATCTCACCATCTGGGTCCCATCTATCCCATCTAGGGATTGGTATCAGGATTGCATTATTTCATCAAAACTCCCCAAAACTAAATCTTCGAGGGTGTACGTATCTGTACTAAGGGGATCAGCCATGGAAATCTTTGTTATATAAGAATTGAATAAATTAGAAGGATATTTTACATTGTGTACCTTCTCTTGCAAGCACTCTACCAGTTGCTTAGTTACCTCCAATGTGAGGTCAAGCCTAGAGTGCTGAGTCCTTACAAAATCAAATGATTCCTCACCCAGAATTCTAGATTCAGAAATGATATCTTCCCCCAAGGTGAGGAGCTCTTCAATCTCTACCTTCCATGCTTGGTAGTTTTCACCATCACTTTCCTACTGTTCAATGAGTGCCTCTGCCTGATGAACGACTTGTCGGGCTGTGTACAAGTCTGGGAGAGTGGACGCCAGGAAATGCTAGGTGTTTCCTATCTGTAGAGCGACCCATTTGTCTACTGCTTAGGCTTTATTTTTCATTACTCACAGGGAGTCTATGTCACTTTGCGGTAATTCTGCTGAGGTGGAGGCCTCTAGAGGAGCGGTGTTGATAGGTCTAGCCAGCTCAATGAGAAATCCCACAAGGTTTGCATTCCTCTGCTTTTTAGCCTCGAGCCTCTGGGCTTCCTTTTCATATTGGGCCTCTACTACCCTTTCTACCTCCTTCAGCAAATCCACCTCGCCCTACTTTCCTCTTTTTCCCAGGGACACCTCTGCAATATTGTAATCCGCTAGATCTGCAGTCGCTTCATCAGTATCTGGGGGAGGTGTTGCCACCACGGCAATGGTTTCTCTGCCCGACCTAGTTCGCAGAGTATGAACTGTCTGGGCTTTCTTTGTTTTTGGCGGGGCCTGGGCTTGGGCCATCATTTCTGCCAAGGAGAGAGGAATTACCGGAGGAGACTAAGCCTTTCTCTTTTTTCTTTCTACCAGCCACTGAGGCAGAAAAGGTGGCCTTCCTGCCAAAATTTGTTCTCCTGATTCTCTCCTAGTCTTCGGTGGCTGTTTCTCCTCAACATGGACCTCATCCTTTCCTCCCCCGGCCTCAACTTCTTCTGCAGCAATATTTTCAACTTCCATCGCCTCGACCTAGTCCTGTACATCAATCGTTGGATCTGGATCCTAGTAGGTTTCCTCGGGGATTTCTTCTTCAAGCCGCCTTTCTTCCTCTTGTTCTTCTTGCTCTTCTTCTTCTATTGGAAGTAGGGGAGGTATCAGGCCAAGGTTTAGAGTTTGGGCCGCTGTGATATCCTGCCCAAAGATTGCCCTCAGGAGTGGCCCTTGAGATGTGGCGGTTGGGGTTACGGTTATTCCCGAGGGTCTGGTTCCCCCAGCGGATGTCATTTTCTCAATTTTCTTTAGTTGGTCCACTCCCGGACCTTGCACTGCTTGAACCATAGAGATAATCTTTGGTCTTGATTCTTCCGTCTGCTGCCCCAGCCTTTGTGTGGGCTCTTGTCCCATTCCTTGTTGTCCTGCAGCCTCTTGTTCCTCCCCCGGGACTTCTGCGTCTACTTGCGTGTCATCTCCCTACAAGTTTCTAAACTCATCAACCGTAAATATGTCAAATTCTTCCTCTGGAGGGGGGCTGTCCGGGACCTCGGCATGCTCTGTTTCTTTCTCTGGCTCCAGGGAACTAGAGGAAATAATTTTTATTTCCTGGGGGGAGGGATGTTTCTTGTGCTGGCTCAAGTTTCACCTGTTGGATGTACTTTCTCTTCCTCCGAGTGACCAAAGGTGGCCTTGCATCGGCCATTGTTGCTGCTTCTACGAGATCCTTCCCCATTTCCCTCACCATCAGGGCAGCCAACGACAAGGAGAAAGGGGGACGAATTGGTCCGGCCATGTGTGGGGGAGTGGCTAGCCTCGTAATTAATTTCTCCCTCATTTGTTGGGAGGCTGCCACCGATTGTTTTATTTGTTCCTGTATGGGGACTCCCTACGCAGAAGGGGATGTAGCTATTTCCTTCCCTTTGTCTGCACCCTGTGAGGAGGTCCCGGCCCTCGGGGTCAATTTGGGTCCTGGCTATGGTGCGGGCCTTGGCGCCGGTCGGGGAGCTTGGCAAGTACTCCCGGGGCACACCCTTTTGAAGTAGGCATGGCTCCGTTCAACCACCTCTCAGGTGAAATCTTCAATTGTGGGCTCCTCTGGGGTGGCCCAGTCCATTGGTGGGAGAGGCATTTTATCGAGCCCCTTTTCCTTGTACTAGGGGTCAATGGTGGGGGCGGTGTCTGAGAAATCCTCTGGAAATTTTCAAAGTTTCAACAGTTGCATCATCCCGACCATCATTCTGACATGGTGCCAGCTTTGCACCTCCACATCATCCTGGAAATCTTCCCAGAAGTCCTCCATATGTATCTGATGGGGCTCCGAAGCCCAGGGTAGTGCCATTTTTATTCTTCCATGCGGATCGAAATTCTTCCGCGCCAGATAAAATTCCTACAGATTGTAACTTTTCAGCTTGTTTTCTGCCTCTTTTGTGGTGGCCAGACTATAGGTGTAGCCCCCATAGGTGATTGGGAATGGGACATTGGGGACCTTCTTGAGGGTAAGGAAGGCGTGCAATTCCATTATTTGCTGGCAGTATTCCAGGAGCACGATCTTGTCCCCACAGTTTTTGGGTAACAAGTAGGGTTTCCTAGAGAAGCCGGTGACCCTAATGTATGTATGCTACTAGAATTGAATATAGTAGTGCCCATAACTACTAACAAGCTTCATCACCTCCGTGGACAGGTAGTATCCAGCATCTTGGGTGGGGGTGAGTAGGTGGTAATAAGAGAATGAGTCATTCACCCGCCAGAAACTAGGAAAGCTGGCTTCGCATTGAATTTGATGGAAATAATCCAACAGTGCCTTTTGCCCCAGGCCAAACCCGAGCACGCCATCTATGAGTAGGCCATTAGAGTGGGGCCTCTGTTGTGCTAAGGCCCAGAAAATATAGGAAGACATGTAAAACTTTTTCTTTCTGCCCAGCTGGAGGAACTAGGAGTCGATGTGATTGGAGATTATAGCCGCCCAGTTGAAGAATTCTCCCTTGGTGTCCATGCCGAGGAGGAAATAGTACATCCATTTCACAAATTCTTGGGAAGAGGGTTGCCCAAAAACCTAGGCCAATGCTGTCATCCCCATCTGGATGCTCTCCTTGAATTCAGAGTGGGGAATCTCTATCTTCATTCTTTTTGGGTCCCTCTTTGGGACCTTGAGCCAGTGGGTATTCATGTATGTCCGGGCAGCCTCCTCCAATTGTGTAAATTGGTCCAAGGCATCAGCCCTTGTGACCACTACTGCCCTATCAAAGTGTGGGATTCCCAGTCTCGCCCGGAATGTGTCTGGGTCGACGGATACCAAAGGAGTGGGGTAGCCCTCAGGTTCTGCGGCTGCAAGCATGACGACCTGGATGGAAGAGTTGTAGTGGGCAGCCAGTGTCAGGATAAGCTCCAGAGACTGCATGGAGCATGGGAAGCAAGCTTCCTAGAGGATCCCAGGCCCTCTGACGTTAGTCGCTAATTGGTCACCAACCTGTCGCTGGATGTGCATGATTTTCACCAGGGCCTGCATTTCTGCCTAGGTTCCAACACTTGTGTCGGTTACAAATTTGATCTAGGACTCAATCTTTGAGTCGGTGATAGCATTGTTCTGTACGAACTTCATGGTGAGAGGCAGTTTCTCCAGGGCCCTCTCCATTTTGGATTTTGTTGCCACCCTGGTGCTGGTTGAAGGAAGTTCCAGACTTCTAGGAGGGGAGGACGCGGATGCTTCAGACATGTTTAGAATATAAATTCTGGGAACCTGCAAGACAAGATGACCGTCAGAATATATTTATGAAAATAATTACTCTGGGGTCCAGAGAACTTACCACCGTGATGTTTTGCTTTTCTGAAAAGTTAGTATCATGCAAAGGCAATCAAAAAGCAGAACATAAACTTTAGATATTACACATTCGGGTCCAGGGATTTTATCACACTTGGTAAGGACATAGGATGGGTGGTGGCAAAAAGGCCCAAGGTCTGGAAAAATGACCGTTAGCAAAGATGAATGAAAGAGAAAGTTGTCATTCCCATGTGGGTGCCATGTGTGTTAGCATTGATTGGATGTGACGGCGATGATGGCAGAGCCAACTGTTCGATCGTACAAAAAGGGAAAGCCACTTGGCTAGAATTAATTGCATGCATGGGGAGTAAATGAGGATCTTACAGCCCTGATGGAGGAGAGAGAAAACTGCCTATTTGAAACTGGCTACGAGCTAAATTTCAAATAGGTGGTTTTCTGCTTTAAAGCGAGTTCGAAGGCAGAAACCTGCAGAAGCACAGGTGACTTGACCAGCTTGTCAAGCCACTCGAAAAGATATACATAAAGTTGAGGGATATATACATGAAAATAGGGGGATATATATAGATGCCCGCGGGAAAACCAGACAAGGTAGGAATGAATATACAGCTTATTTACATATTTACAAATAGACCACTATTTACACTATTTACATTATTTACATTATTTACATCCTCTACATAGAGGGAAGACAACCCTCTGACAGAGAGCTGACCCACCAATGGGCGGTGAAACCAGGAGACAACAGACCAGACAAGACAGGAGAAACGAAACAAAACCAGGCAAACGAAAGTGAAATGAAAACCAAAGAAAACCAGGAGGGAAAATAGGGACACCAACCTAAGAACGTAGAAGGCAGAGAAAGGAAAGGGTTACCGCAAGAGCTCTATAACAGTTCGGGCTGTCAATCAGTCAGAAGCGTCACCACGAAGCGCCTGCACTTGCTTGAGAATGAATGCAAATCGTTAAATGATGATTATCAAAAAAAATTTGCAAATGCTCTGCCAATCGCTTTTAAAATCGCTCTTTAATTCTCTCTAAGTGCTTGAAGGTTTTAATCACGATAAATGTGAAAATGACAAATAATTTCTATTTATACCTGCGGTAAAAAGGCAATCCTCCTCCTTCTGGTGATCTTTGGACAAGCGAAACCTCTGGACTCCGGGCCCGGGGATTCTTCGCGGTAATATCCTGAAGAACATTACAATGAATAATCCTGGAGTCTGGAATCCAGTTCCTAACAAAAGGCAACCTCCGGGACTGGAGTCCCGAAAGAAGAAAACAAACAACAAAATGACACGCCAGGGAAGAAAACCCTAGAGAAAGAAAATAAAAGGGAAAGAAAGACAAGGGAAAGCCCGCAAAGCAAAAGTAAAAAAAAAAAAGGGGGGGGACCCAACATTTTGCACCCAAAATGTAGGGACGGGGATGTAGGGCATAACAAATGGTAACTATTTGGGACAAATGCCTTAGCGCATTTGAGAACTAAGGAATCTCTGGTGAGCAAAACTGGAACAAGCCACTTCCCAAAGTGTCTGACAAGCAAAGGGAAACATATCCGAGAGAATCCAACCACACAGGAGTCAGTCCATAGTCCTTCATCAGTGGTGTCATGTGTTCTTTGGAAGGAAATCAAGCTGATGACCTTTGGGAGGAGTAGAGAAGAGGTACTAATCACATCGAACCAGTCATCAATTTGCTTGTTTCCCCCGGAGAATGGAGTTCCATCCCACTTTTCATCTTGTTATTTTAATTATTTCTGGGTGGGAAAGGCGGTACTTCTTTCATTATTAAGCTTAAGCTTAGCTAATTTTAATGGTGGTACTTCTTTCACCTATCCATCCATATTTAGGTTTTTCGAAGAGGGGTCAAAAACTCTGGACCCAGGAAGAATTCCTTTAGATTTTTAGACCTGGGTCAATCAAAGAGTACAACCGATCTACCCTCGGTGTGTCTAATTACTTGTTCCTTGCATTATTATTTTGTTCACTGATTTCCAAATTTCCAGAGAGAACACCCAATGAAGATTCCTCAAAATGTGCCATAACCCGTGAAACAAACCCTGGAGACCGAGTCAATTCCATCATGCTAAAGATAGATTCTAAAGTTCACCATGCTGTAGACATTTCCCCAGAGGCCAGAGTTATGTGAAGAATTCCAATCCCTACGAGACAGAGAAAAAAACCGGGACCACAAGAAAACCAAAAGCCAAAAGAAAAACAACAAAAGGGGGACTGCCCCAGAGGACAGTCGGCAAGACTATCTACAAGGCAGGGTACGTCGCACGATGCACCCAAAGGGAACTATTTACAAGAAGAAAGCTTAACATATAGTACAACTTAGGGATAACTTACCTCTACTCAAAGTAGTGTTTGAGAAACTACCCATTGATAGGCAATGTGACAGGTTCTCCAGTCAAAGTATTGAGGTGGTAAGTATTTGCCCTGCAGATTTCTGAGATCAAGTATGGTTCGAGCCAGAGCGATTGGATCTTGGTATGCTTTCCCTTCTTCTCCCAAGCCTTGTCCCACAACAGGACCAAATATGAGATCTGAAAATCTTTATATTGGGCTCTTCTGTCAAACCATCTCTTTACCACTGCTTGATGACACGCGAAATTTTCAAGAGTTGTGTCTCTCTTTTCTTCCATTCACACCAGGTTCAAGAGCCGAACCTCCACGATGTTGTCCCTGTTGTTGAATTCCTGCATGAACTGTAATACTGGGATCTGTAAATTGACTAGGAATACAGGGTTCTGGCCATAAACCAGGTGGAACGGTGACATTCCCAGGGCGGCCTTAATGCGAATGCGATCTGCCCAGAGGGAAAATTTTAGCTTTTGGTGCCAATCCCAGGGATTTTGTTCTAACAGGTGTTTGATCACTTTGAGCAGATTCTTGTTTGTTGATTTAGCAACGTCGTTTCCCTGGGAATAATAGTTGTTGGAGAACTTTAGTGTGATCTTCCGATTGTAGGTCCATTCGAGTAACTGTGCTAAATAAAATGCCAGACTATTGTCACATACTAAAGCGAAGGGCATTCTGAACCATGTGACGATGTTTTCTTCCAATAACTTGATAACTACGTCTGTCGTGTTATTTTTGCAAGTTATAGCTTCAGACCACCGAGTGCAGTAATCAGTGGCAGTAAGGATGTATCAGTGGTTGGCAGACGAGTTGGGGTTGATCTCCCTAATGAAGTCAAACACCCACTGGATGAAGGGTCTAGCCTCATAGATGGGTTGTAGAGGCATGGCTAGGTTATGCTCATGATGTGCCGCGGTTTGACAAGTATGGCATCTCCTGACATGAGCGTAGACATCTCTAAATATACAGGGCCAATAGTATCCAGACCGAAGGATCTAATCGACAGTGGCGTCGGCTGAACCATGCCCTATTCCAAACTATCTATGGAATTCGTCGATTATTATTATAGCTTGGTCTCTGTCGATGCACCGGAGGTACATCCCCTCATAATTTCTGTGGTAAAGCATGGATTTTTTGATCATGAAGTGTGCACTTTTCATCCACAGGGCGCGGTGTTTGTGGGGAGGCAACCCCTTCGGACATTTTTTATTTAGTAATAGGTACACCAAATTGGTATACCATGGATCTTGGGTGATGGACTCCACTGTGTAAGTTTGGCATTCTATGCAGGGAGTCTCTTCTGCCATCGCCCGACTTAGTCCTTGGCCCCGGACAATTTTCATGGGCTCCATTTCTAAGTCATACTCCTGGAGGATGGCCATCCATTTCCCCTATCTCTCACCCAATTCACTCTGCATCAGCAGAGATTTGACAGTCTGGTCGTGAATGATAGCATGCACTTTGCTCCGGAGAATATAATGCCGGAATTTCTTCATGGCCCAAACTAGAGCAAAGGCCTACTTTTCTAGCGGTGAATACTGGACTTCGACGTTCTTAAAGGGGGAGCTCATGAAAGCTATTGGTCGCTCTTCCCCTTCAACTTTTTGGGTTAACACTACCGCGACAGAATGCGGTGAAGCAAAGGAATAAATATAAAATGGAAGGGAGTAGTCCAGACTAGCCAGGACAGGTGCTTCTATGATGGTCTGTTTGATCTGGGTGAATGCCCATTTTGCTTCAGTGCTCCACTCAATTTTGGTGTCCTTCTTCATCATCTCATTGAGTGGTTTAACTATTTCTGCAAATCCTATGATGAATCATCGCACAAAGTTTATTTTTCTAAAAAAGGATCGCATTTCTTTCTTGCTGCCAGGCATCTACAGATTCAGCAATGCCTCAACTCTATCAGGGTCGATGGATATACCCTTCTCAGGGATGATATGCCCTAGAAATTTTCCCTCGGTGACCCCGAATATGCACTTCTTGGGGTTGAGGGATATTCCATACCGGTGACATCTCTCGCATATCTAAGTGAGATGGGTGGCGTGGTCATGCCTGTCCCGGGAAAAGATGGTCAAATCATCCATGTAGATGATTATGCATCGATTGATAAGGCCTTTGAACATAATGTCCATAGCCTTTTGAAATGTATCCCCTGCATTGATCAGACCGAAGGGCATTCTTCTATATGCAAATGTTCCCCACTTGGTGGTAAACATTGTTTTCTCTCTATCCTCATACTTGACCATGACCTGGTTGTATCCTGAATACCCATCCAAGAAAGAAATCATCTGGGATCCATTTAATATCTGCAACACCTCATCCAACGAGGGGAGAGGATGATTATCCTTCTTGGAGGCCTTGTTCAAATTTTGGAAATCCACGTAAAGGCACATCTCGCCATTTTTCTTCCTCACGGGGACCAGGTTGGCAACCCACATAGTGTGCCGGATTGGAAAGATTATCTGAGCTGACAGCAGTTTTTCTACTTTGTGACGAATCAGAGGCTCTATCAGGGGGTTGACTAGTCTTTGCTTTTGTTGAAAGGACTTAGCATCAGGTTTCAGGGGAATCGTATGCGTCATGATAGATGTATCATACATTTTCAAGTCTTCATACCCCCAGGCAATTATGTCGATGTATTCTCAGAGCACCGCAAGAATCTTCTCCTTTTCTTCAAGGGAGCAGGAGGTAACAATGTGGATGATCTTTTCTTCACCGGGCTGACCGATGTTAAATTTCTCAAACTTTCCTCCCTCAGGGGAGGATGACACCTTCTCACAGGTCTGAGGGTCTGAGTTGAAGATTTGTTCCAATGCAACCATTCCCTTTGGGATGGTGTTGGTGGGCAGGTCCACGATTCCATCGTCTTCATCACCCTGTCCAGTGTCATCGTGGTCTTGTTCCTCCACTATCTGGTCCTCAAAGACACCAACATTTTCCATGAAGGCCAGGATATGTTGGTTGTCTTCAAAGACCTGAAAGTGGGTGACATTATCTAGAATGGATGGGGTGGGGACCATTTTGACTGAGAATTTCCAGAGTCGTGAGCCGGCCATTGGCTCAAGTGTGCTGGCAGAAATGGAAAGGGAAACCAGGACATAGTTCCGTCACTGGGGAATAAGGTCAATGCCAAAGGCATCAAAATCTTTGATAAGGCTCCAAGCCCGATTGCGGTATTTGGCCAGCCTTTTGTCATGACATGTATATTGGCTCCGGATTTGTTTAACAACCAACTCTGAATCACCCAGAACCCGGAGGTGGGTGATACCTTTCCTTAGTGTGAATAAGAGTCCAAGGACCAAAGCCTCATACTCTGTGATGTTATTTGTACAGTTAAACTGCATCCTGTAGGATGCGAGGAAGGATTTCGCTTGCAGGTTGATTAATTCTACCCTGGCCCCACAGCCCTGTTTGGATCGTGACCCATCAAACTTAAGGGTCCATAAGTCATTGTTCGTAATCTGGGGCTAGGGAGGAGGAATTCTCTTTGGATTATTGCTGGGGGACTTGGGAGGTGCCTCCCAGACTGTCAGCATGAGAGTGGAAGTTTCCTCCAGAGTTCTTGGAATTTGGGATTCCCGGGGAGATGACACTAAAGGAGTACCTCCCATAGGAGTATCGGGTCCCAGGGAATCCACTAAATGTTTCTTGTTCCAGAGGGTATCAAGTTGCCAGTTAGCGATCGAAAGACATGGCTCACACTCAAGCTCTAAATGCTTTTGGTAGTGCACTCGGCACCGAGTGTCAGATAGGAGTGTGGCAAGGGTTTCTGTGGCACCTTGAGAGCTAACTTCAACCCTCATCTTTTCTTCTAAGTCATGTGCTCTCTACAGCATGATGGGATCCTCTCCAGGGATGAAATCAAATGTTAAGATTTCAAGAGGTTGGTACACCCCCAAAGAAGTCTTCACAAAAAGGACTTCATTGACCTTCCCAACTTCGGTAAGGTCCTATTTCATCTGGGGTTCACTCTCAACCTAGATCTGATTGGATTCTCCCTCCCATGGAAGCCACAAGTGGGTGAAGTTTGTCGAAAAGTATATATTCAAGGACTTAGACCAATTCCAACTTAGTAACATCCCATAGGTCTCTGGGATGTCCACCACTTGGATGTCAATGATGCTGGCTATCCTGGGGTCCTAGATAAGGTGTATCCAGATGTTCTTCAACTCCCCCACCATTTTTACAGCAGTCTTATCCAGCTGGATTACTGCACTGTTAGATGGGGTGGGGTGGAGTCCAAGCTTCTGACAAATCGACAAAGGCATGATGTTTCCTGAAGCCCCGGAGTCTACTAAGCAATTGTGTATATTTTTTCCATATATGTTCAGGCCTAGCAGGAAGGGGGGGTCCTCATTGTTTCCACGGAAGACAACCGCATTAGCATCTTTGAATGTGACGGTCTTGGGTGGGCGGCTAACTGCTTCCGAGTTCCCTAAAAGTCTAAGAAGAGACTTCTTTTTCTCAGGACAATTTAGCAAAACCTCCATAAAGGTCATGGAGGTGGTGGTCCGTTCTAACGCTTTCGTAATATCGAACCTTCCTCCGGGGAACTGGTGATTTTCCTCCATGAGATCTTTTGCTTGGTTAGAGTTGGGACCTTTTGGAGGTACAAGTCGATTAGTCATGTCATTCCGTGGAGGAAGAGTGTCTTTGACGGGAGGTGTAGGCATGTAAGCTGATCCTTTACCCACCTAGCTCTGGGTATTGTATGGAGCCCGTGGCTTAGTAAAGGCGTTGGCCTCAAAAGGCGAGATGGATTCATCAAAGAATCCCTGCAGTTCGGATTCTTCTTCATCTTCTCTAGAAGTTCCAAAGAAGATGGTGTTGCAGGTGAAGGCACTATGAGTTGTCTCTTGGACAAGAGGTTCTGGAGGGGTAGCATCATGTGACTATTGCCTATCTAGTTGGGAGATCATGATAACTTTCTCCAAAGTGGCACAATTAACCTCATTGTGTGAACCTGTATCGGGTAATCTACACTAGTTAGTCATGGGCTAAAAGTCTACGACTGGCGTAAAATGTGATGGTCCAGCACCATTCTGGCTGGCGTTTTGGTTCAGAGTCGGGCCTCTAGTGTTAGCATTATTATTCCACTATTTTTGGTTGGGCTTAGGCCCGTTGTTAAAGTTTCTTCCCTCGACATTGCTATTTCATTGGCCGGAGAAGATATTTCCCCTCTGGGAATTTGAGTTTTGGGGTGCGTAGGACCCTGCCTTCAGCTGGCCCATGTCCATAGTAAGGGTGGACAAAATTTGCCAGAGGGATTTGACCTCAATGGTCAACTGAGTGTTAGCATCACAATGTGATAGCTGTGGTTGTTGTTGGCTTCCTGGGAAGGTAGTAGGATTAGCTGGAGTCGAGGGCGGCAATCCTCCAGCCACGGATGACTGGAAGAATGGCACTCCAGACGGTTGTGTGTGAGTTCATTGTGTCTACTATGGCTGATTCCAAGGGAAGACTTCTAGACCCGGCATGATTTGGGTCTGGGTTGGGTAAACATATCGCGCCTAATGGTCTATCATGGGCGACGGAGGATTCATCGCCATCGAAGGGGTACCCATTGCCAGATTGGGATTGTATCGCCTGGCGTAAGTAGTTCCGCTAGGGATCATGTTGAAAGGCATGTTCTATCCAATCCCATCTAGGGATTTGTTGAGACCACAGGACAGTTCTAGGGCTAGGTTGTAGACTTTTGCCAAAGTGTCCCGGTCGCCCGGGGTGGTTGTTCTCCAAAGGAGAGTGGCAACAAAAGGGTCCATCGCATTGAGATAGGTCTGTATGGTTACGTCCGGGGATGGGATAAAAGGACCCGTGCATCGCTTCAGAGCACGTTGGAACCTATAGTTGAAGGCTGCAAGAGGTTCATTGGGTTCCTTTCTGATGGAGATGAACTGGCTGTGGGACCAGGCTGGGTCCACATGCATGCAAAAGGCAGCCAGGAAGGCATCCTCCATATCTTGCCAAGTGTTTATAGAGTTGGCAGGAAGATTTAGGTACCAGTTCAACTTGCTTTGTCCTAGGGACAAGGGAAACATCCGAGTCACAACATCTTCATGTTGGATCTGGTGTCGGTTCATGGCATCTTTGTATGCCTATAGGTTTTCTTCTACGATCCGTGAGCCTAAGTGCTCATAACGTGGGCAGATCTTTTCTGGGTGAGAAGGTAAATCATTGGTTGCACCCAGGAAAGTGCCCATTGGGGACCCGGTGTTTTTGAAGTACGCAGCCATTGGGGGAGCTATATGTTGGGTAGTTTGGGTACTAGTTCCTGAGATTGTTTGAGAAGTTTGGGTATTCAATGGTATGCTAGATCCCCAGACAATAGCGGCTGGCGTGCTCCTCGAGGTTCATTTCTTTTGAGCAGGGGGCTCAAGTTTGACAAACTTTCAGGGATTCGAGGCAGACCTAAGGACTCTCTCAAATTTCACTGGGGAGAAAGATCCAATCCCACAGAAGGTTGGCCTCCTAAAACTAGAGCTCAGGGAAAACCCTCAGAAGGCGTAAAATTAGAATCTATGGAAGGGGATGAGCTCATACCCTCCTTCTAGTGCCAGTATCTGTTGATGGGGTTTTGCTGACCGGGTCCGCCAACAGTCACCTATCCCAATTGAGCCCCACACCGTCGTGACCCGACACTCAGGTGCTTGAAGGTCCAGAGGATTTATTTCCCCTGGACAACCTTTGCAGGCGAAGTTGGCCGATTTCCCTGGAACCCGGTGACAACTTATGACTGTTGGCGGACCCGGTCAGCAAAACCCTATCAACAGGCATCACTTTAGAAGAGTGAAATTTTTGTAGCATGTTACTGGTGATTTTTCCCATATTGGGTTTCCACGTTAAATCATGGTGTCAAAATGTGTAAATTTTATTGTTGTGTTTTACTATTAAGTTTATGCAAGCTTATTTCATAAGTATAGTAAACTGCACACTTTTGTTATTTATTGTTGTTGAGAAGATCTAAGTTGTTGAAGTTGGTTTAAGTTTTATATGGGCACATATAGACCTAAGGATAACTGATTCACCCACCCTCTCATTTATTCTAAATTCATCCTAACAATTGGTATCGAAGCTAAATTCTCTTGAAATTTTTTTAAGGTACTTGGAGATAAAGATCAAGATGTATAAAAGGGATGGACCGAAGATCAACAAGGAAAAATTTCCTACATGGAAAAGTTTGATGAAACTTCACTTGGCCGGTTTGGTGATTTTGCTAAACGTCACATTGAAATAGAATATGTAGCCCCTAACGGAGTTCTAAATGTTGCACAATTAAGAGAAAAGCATGAACATAATCAAGAAATGTTGGAACTTGCATCATCTCTAAACTATCATGAATTTGAGGACATCAAGGATTGTACAAGTGCAAAGAAGATGTGGGATGCCCTTGCAACCATTTATGGGCATGATACGAATGTACTAAGAGCCAAATCTGAAATCTTGAGAGGTAAGTTTGATGATTTAAAAATGCAAGAAGGAGAAAATATAATGCAATATTATAATAGGATAAACGGGGTTGTAAATGCTATTAGAGGAGCTAAGGGAACCATTGGTGAAGACACTATCATGAGCAAGGTACTGAGAACACTTCTTCATATTTATGCTATTAGAGTATTTGCAATTCAAGAATTGAGATGAACTCCTAATAACAATTTAACTCTGGAAATTTTGGTAGGCAGACTTACTGCATTTGAGATGTCAAATTTTGATAACTATACTCCACAAGCTGTTGAATCTGCATTCAAGTCATAGATGTTCATCAGCAAATCAAGGAAAGGAAAGAAATGTGTGGATAGTGACAGTGACACCTCAGATGATGATCTAGAAGAGCTTGAGGCACTTATGGCAAGGAGACTAGCTAGAGGAAAAGGAAAATTCAATTGTAAACTTCCTATTATTTGTTTTTCTTGTAACAAAGTTGGTCATATTGTTGCTAGATGTCGTGACAAGAATAAAAAATATGAAAGAAGAGATAGCAAGTACAAAGATAGAAAGGATGACTGAGACTACAAAAAGTAGGACTACAAAGACAAAGGTAATAAATCTTGGTATATAGCTAAAGAAGCCTCTAACAATGAATTTGAAAAATCTGATGAAAATGATATAGAAGTAGTGTATGTTGCAATGAAAGATGATTCTGATGATGATGAGAAAATTACACTAATTTATTATATGAGTAAAGGTGATTGTTGGATTATTAATAGTGGTTGTTCACATCACATGACTGGTGATAAGGACAAATTTGAAACCTTAGATCAATGGAAAGATGGATATGTTAAGTTTGGTAATGATACACCTTGTAGAGTCAAAGGGAAAGGATAATTTCAATTGAATAACAAGATTAGATGTGATGATGTATACTAGGTTGATGATTTTAAGTATAAATTGTTGAGTGTTTCACAACTGAACACTTCTGCTTACAGAGTTGAATTCCATCACAATAAAGAAAAGATCTATGATGCCAATGGAGAATTAGTTGGAGGTGGTGAGAAAACAAAAGGTAACTTGTTCTGTCTGGATTTAGCTTAAGAGACATGCTTGTTTGCACAATATAATGATGTTTTGGTTATGGCGTAAGAGCTATGTCATGTTAAATTTGATAATGTGGTAAGCATAAGTAAATTGAAAAAGGTTAGAGGGCTACCTAAGTTAAAGAAAACCGAGGATGCAATGTGTAAGCAATGTTAGTTGGGCAAAATGACTAAATCTAGTTTTAAAAGAAAAACTCATACTTATGAGAATATTTTGGAATTGGTTCATACTGACCTTTGTGGACCTATTGGTGAGAAAAGTTACAGCGAAGGAAAATATTTTATTCTATTCTTAGATGACTACTCTAGGATGATGACTGTTATGTTTCTCAAAGAAAAATCTAATGTACTTGGCAAAAGTTGAAAAGGAAACATGTAAGAGTCTAAAATGTCTAAGATCTGACAAAGGAGGTGAGTTCATTTCTAACAATTTTAATAGGTTCTACAATGACCGAGGGATAAAAAGATAGATGTCACCACCTAGGACACCACCACAAAATGCTATAGCTGAAAGAAGAAATCGATCTATCATGGATTGTGCTAGAACATTAATGATAGAGAAAAATGTTGCACAAAAATATTGGAGAGAAGCTGTGAGTACAGTTGTTTATACCCTGAACAGAGTACAAGTCAAATAAGGTACAAATACTACACCTTATGAGTTATGGTATGGACATGCACCTACTATAAGTTATTTTAAAGTCTTTGGGAGTAGATGTTTTATACTGAAGGATCACAGAACTGGTAAACATGATGCTAAAGGAGAAGAAGACATATTTCTTGGATATTCTACTAAGAGTAAGGCATACAAATGTTTGAATTCTAACACTAACAAAATTGTGGAGAGTGTAAATGTTAGAATTGATGAATATGTAGAAAGAAATGAAACTGGAAGAATGATTGAGCCTAAAAGTTATAGATCATTAACATATCTTGAAGAGGAGAATTCTAACAAAACTGAAAATGAAGTTTCCGAGCAACAGTCTGCACTTGTTGAGACACAGAATGAAATTTCCAGACAACAAGAGGTGACTATCAAGCTATCTGATGGAGATGTCAAGTCATAGTTTCACCCTAAAATGAACTTGAATGATCAAATCAAAGTTGAGAAAGATCCTACTTTGGCAAAATATGTAAGAAGGCACCATAAACCTGATCAAATCATAGGAGCAACAAATTTTGTAGTTATGACAAGAGCCAAATTAAGAGAAGACACATGTTTGCAATGTGGTTGAGCCTAAGATAGTAAAAGATGCTTTGGACAATGTCTTAATATCTAAGTTTTGTTGATGATTAGTGCCCAACACTTAGTCATTTCATTAGGCAGTTTTAGTTGGCTATCACTATGGCCGAGCTAAAACTATACAAGGCCGAGAAACATTGCTGAGCAATTTTTCCGTATGCCTAGTTACATTATCGATCTGAGTTACATTGCCAAGCCAAGTAGAAAGGGATGTTAAATGCCAAGCAGGAAAATTTTTGTATACTTGTCAGGAATGATACAAACTTCAAGGATAAGTGATCCGGCCAACTTGTATAAGCTTTTTGGGCTGACTTATGTGTGCATTTAATATTCATATATAGATTTAATTATCCATTTAATTGTTTTATCTTATGCATTACTCATTGTAACCATTAATTGTAATACCATCATGGTATGGGTATTAGATCTTGATCATTGATCTAGATCTCACTGTTAGATCTGTATAGATATATTAGATTGCTTCAAAACCCTATTTTTTTATCTATGTGTAAGAGGAAGAAGAGAGATCGTTGAAGGGACTGTATTTTGAAGTGAAATGCACAGAGGGTTATTTTGTTCAGAAGCAGAGATCAAGCAAAGCATAACATAGTGAACAATAGAGTAAAGGTATATCAAATTATAAGATCAGAAGAGATACTAAAAATAGGAGATCCATTATCAGCATCAGAGTGCATATCAAATGATCAATACTTGATACTTTTTAATCATTGTATCAGGTGAAAATCTCTTAATAGAGTGGTTTTAGTAGGCCTTTATTTATCTCTTAATAGAGTGCTTACTTCATTGTAAGTTTAAATCCTTTAATAGGGTAGATTGTAATGATCTGAAGCTCTTAACTGGGCAGACCTCTAACAGGGTAGATTAAATTTTGTAATCAAACATTGTAACCTTAACAGGTACACTTTATTACTGTAGTAGTGAAGACTTTTATGGGTGTCATTATCACCCTAGTTTTACCTATTTGGGTTTATGGGTTACCCAGTTATTGTGTAATGTGTTATTTATTTCATGGTGTGGATGTTATTTGAGATTACATTAGATTCATTTATGTATGAATGTGGATCAGTTTATTTTAAGTGTTTAATTTTGAAGATCTGATTCACCCCCCCTCTCTCAGTATCTTGCTTTCCTATTATTGTATTTCCAACAATTGGTATGAGAGAAAAGTTCTCTAAAAGGTTATAATCATCTTGAGAATTAAGATCTTGAGATGGAGATCTACAAGATGGGTAAAGTCATTGAGAATCAAAAGATTGATGTTTAGCTAGCACTACAACAGCTTGAGATTGCAAGACAGGGATTAAAGAAGTCCTTGGCTGCAAGAAAAGATTTGGCTAAACAAATGAATGATTCTCATTATCAGGAAGAGGACACCATAAATCTATTTCAGAATGGAGATTCTACTGTGAGCGATTTAGCAATAGAAGATCTACTGGAAAAGAACAATGTACTATGTGAAGAAGTCAAAATTTTGAAAAAGGAACAAGAAGCCCAATAAATAAGAATGTATGAAGTTGTTAAATAGAAAAAGAAAGCTAAAGATGACAAGGCTATGGCAGAAGAAAACAAAAGAATGATAACTACCAGACTTGATGAAAGAACATGTGATGTGAAAACATTGACAGTTAATCAAGTAGACATGGCTAATCAACTACTACTTGTGAATTAGGAGATCAACAGGAAAGACATGGAGATTGTAAATATTAGATTTGAGAATAGTCAAGTGAAATATTAATTCAGATCTGAGAAAGAACTTAACAATAGAGTAAATGATCCAAGTGCAGCTATGAACTATTTTGAACAACTGGTGGAAGCATCAAGAAGACCTAAAGATTCTTCTGGGTTAGGTCACACTGAACAACATACAACCACTGAAGATGGAGAATCATCTAAGATAGGTGAGAGAAAGAATGCAAATCTGAGAAACAAGAAACCTATTTGTCACCACTCTAGAAAACTAGGTCATACAGAAAACATTTGTCGAAGCAAGAATGGTATGTCCAATCTTGAAACTAACTTTAATGGTTATTGCTTTAACTGTAATAAGTTTGTACATCAAGCACATGAATGTAAGGCAAAGGCAAGCAAAACACCTAGACTCAATGGTAATTTCTATAATTGTCACAAATATGGTCATAGAGCACAAGACTTTAGATCTAAAGGTAAATAGCAATGGACATCAAAGGTACAAGATAAATCATCAAGAAAAGGCAATACTTACAATTGGGATTACAACACATGGCATAGTTTTCATTGTTGTGGTGAGTATGGACATGTTCTAGAAAATCGCATAAGGACACATTTCAGAGGAAAGTCTAAAAGTTGGATGAATGGAAGCCTAGTTTGTCACAGTTGTCTGAAAATTGGCCATACAAGGAAAGATTACAAAACTAGAGTACCTACACCTACAGTTGAGAAAATTAGAGTACACATGAACAAGACATGGGTTAAGAAGTTTGAACCATGTGACAGTGAAGCTAATGAAGCTGAGGTCACCCAATCCAATGGATCAGGTGATCACATCATCTTCAATTAAGAGAGAGGTATGTAAGGAACTATATTTAAAAATTCTTATCTTACATTAGTTCCTAACATGAAATGTAAAAAAAGTCCATATTTGCATATGTTAAGATGCACCAGAACATGTTTGAAGACAAAATGCTGAGATGAGAAAATTGCACTATGGGTTCCAAGCATCTATCATGGACACTAAAGCAGAATTCTTTAGTAAGTGCTAAGTTTTGTTGGTCGAGTAAAATTCTATGAAGGCTGAGTGTAGTGAGTTGAGTGGGATGCAATTTGTGTTAAGGCCGAGGATAGCTGGCTTGCACTAACTCAATGGGAAAAACATTTGATGCTCACCTACCTTGACCTTTCATAGCTTGTAAAGGATGAAAAGTTGATATTTCATTTTTACCTTGTGATTTTACTATTTACAGAGCGATTGAAGCAATTTATAGAATTGATCTTAATGGAGCTAGGAATGGAGATTTCATCAGTGTGCCATTGACAATCCTAAAGTGAACAGTGAACAAAGAACAATGTGAAACATTACTTGCTGAGGTATTCTATTTTCCATCTCTCAAACCCTAAATTTCAGAATTATGGCTGCAAGTTCTTCCACACCAGCCAAGAGTATGGAGGTAGAACCAAGACAAAATTAGTTGATTCAGAGTGATGAATGTGAACCTCACAACTTTTGAGCCATCCCTGAAAGTGTGATACATAGTGATTTAATGGGAGCCCTCTTATCCATTCCTCCCAAGGTACTTATGATTCATGATGTTTGATCATGTTATATGGTTAAAATTGGAGAAGTAGGTGATAATGAATTAAGGAAATCCTATAGCAAACTGTGTGATAATGGAGTTCTGAAGGCAAAATTAAAACACTTAGTCAAAAAAGGGTTAACTCTTGCCCTAGATTTTCCCCAAGGTTTCAAAGATGAATGGATCAAGGTTATCCTTAGCCAAGTTCATGACATGAGCATGTGGCTAGATAATGGACTAGTCAAGATCACCAGAAGCATGATTCATCGGGTGACTAGATATCTTGTAGTGAATGGAAAGTGAACAATGAGGGATAACAACGAAGAGGAAATTACATTGAACACTGGAGTAGTATGGAATAATAGAGGTATGACTATCTCTACAATTACTGACCTAGAACTTGATTTTGGAGTAAGGGTAATTGCACACAAGTTCTATCAGTCTAGCAGATTAGACAATGTTCCCTGTACAGTAGTTGATTAGGCATGGAAAATTGTGAAGAAGAATCAAACATATGATCATGCCGAGCTACAATAGACATAGTTAGCCGAGAACCTTGCATCAATCAGAAAGGCTAAGAGCTCATCATGTAATTTTGGTTCTTTACTAGCATGTATATTTTTCTGCATTTAGGACACATTTCCTACACTGGGAAATATTGTTTGGAAAAAGGATAGACCCATTATAGTTTAGATTAGTGAATGCATAGAGAAATTAGGAAGAAAATTAAATAGCATTATGGGTAGCTATTTTGTAGAATTCAAGAAGAGAATGAGATTAAGGACTAGGATTCCTAAGTCACTAGTGGAGAAGCACTATGAGGAAATCTATTTTCTAGTTGATATAGATAACACTT
>MU226249.1:3009970-3021663 GCA_018584345.1 Thuja plicata
TTGAATGAAGGAACTATGGAGAGGAAAAGAAAGAAGATAGTGAAAAATCTGAAGAAAATGGTTGGCTTGGGTAGTGATGAAGAACTTGAGGATGCACCTCTAGGTCTAACCACTAGACAAGGTGAGGGTATTTCTACTGGGGATGAAGTCAGTGCATCAAAAGAAGTTACAAAGAAAGCTAAGGGAAAGAAGCCATCAATTGTCATAGTAACCAAGCCTAGCCGAGGCAAACCCAAGGTTACACCTCCTATAGCTAATCATCCAAGGAAAAGAGCATCTATTGTCACTTCCCCAGTGGAAGTGAAAAAAAAAGTGTATGGTAAGTGAAAAGTTGCATAAAGTAGTTCTAGTAAGGAAGCAAAGGTTGCTCCTAAGGCTGAGCCAAGTGAGCCAGCAAAAAGACCAAGAAGGAAATTAAATCTGAGGCCAGATAGTGATGAGGAATTGATAGAAACTGATGCACCCACCAACATGCCTACAACTCAATTCAAGAAACTAGAAATCATTTATAAGGTATGTGATACTTTGAGGAATTCAACAGGGTTAGTAACATTTAAGTTCATCAAATATGACAAGTTGAAAATAGCAGATAGGCACAAAGTTTAGGAAGCACTCTTGGACATGATGAGTACCTTCAAATTGACTCCTACAGAGATAGAAAATCATGTGCTTGATGAACTATATGACTTTCTATCAAGAAAATGGGAATTTGTGCTTTCCACTGAAAGACAGATGAGGAAAGGAACCCTAGCAAAGATAATTCCTAAGTTAACCTCTAAACAATGAACCAAATTCATAGAGGATTATAAGGGTAGGTTTGTTCCCAAACTCAGAGGATATGTTGTTTTGAAGAAAAATATAGAAGGTGTAGTATAGCAAAGCACAAGGATCTGGAAAGAGATTTTTGGATTGATCATTCCAAAAGACAAGAAATCTGGTGAAGGGACATATGAGCAAGAGACAAAAGAAGTTGAAGAAAAGATTACCCCTAAACCACATATACTTAAAGATCAAATTGGAGTAGAAAAGGAAATGACCAAGGATGCTTTAGATGCAACAAAATCTATTGATCTGACTGCAGATAGTCCTATGGATTATATAGTTGATGATCCAAGCAATTTGAATTTCGAGAAACAACAGATGTCGAGTGGAAAAGACATTGATTCGCCTATTAAGGTAGTTGATATTGAAGAAGAAAAGTCCATAGCATCTGGTGATAAAATTAAAGTTGTCTATATTTAGTAAAGTGAAGGGCAATAGCAAGCAAATGAACAAGAGGTAACTTCACAAGATCCACCTATTTTAGAGGTTGTGAAGATAGTTTTAGATAGTGGAGTAGTAACAACAGATGTTGTTGATAAGCCTAAAGAAGAAGAGGCAACACAAGTGTTGGTTGAGCTAAAACACTTTGCATCATCCACTCCCACGGGTCCTAAAACTTTTGGTATACTGAATCCTTAGACTGTATTGATAGAATTAAAGGAGGCATTGGAGACTGAAACTGTCAAAGGGAAAGATATTATGCCGCTGAGCATAAGTTCTCTAGAAATGAAGAAAAAGAAGATCTTGAAGAAGAAGTCATAGACTTTAGATGTAACATTAGATGAATTCATTGTGATTCCACAATGGGATCCCAATGAGCTATCTTTTGAACAAATTAGGACTCTTCAAGAGTTACTTAAAAGGAAGAAGAAACAAGAAGAGATGAAGATAGAACAAAAGAAAAAGTAGGTGTTGCACGACATCAAAGACATATTTACAAAAGATTTTGACTTAGATGATGAAATGCCTCAAGCTCCAATTATAGATAAACTAGTCACCATTGTACATAAAGTAACATATGAGGACATAGAAAGCAACGAGAAGCTTCTACAATGGTCCCAAAGAAGATTTGAGAGAAAAGTTCTAGGGAAGATCTCAGAAGAGATAGCAACAAAATAGGTTGAACTTTTTGTTCTTGTAGAAACCTTAGAGAAATTTACAACCAATGTTTATTCTTGTATAGGAAATTGTGATGTTGAATTTTTCACAAAGGATAATTTACAGCTTGTTGAGAAGCTACATTTAGATTTGAGATTAATTGGTACTACTTTAGGTAAAGATACTACCTCTAGTTATTTACATTTTAATAAGTTGATAAATGCACAAAGGAGAATAGCCAAGCTTATGGCTGAAGATGGTCGCATAAGGGCCAAGTTGATAACTATTCAGACAAGCTTGTTTCCTCAGTTGGAGGTAGTACAAAATGAAATTTCAAAAGCTAAGGAGTTATCATAGAGCAGTGTAAATCTATCAATTGCAGAGAGTTTAGTGAGTCTAGCTGATGAGCTAGAAATAAAAATGGAAGTTATGAAGCTTGCAAAGGAAAGCTGGGATACAACATTTGAATCCACACTGCAGCTTCATAAGAAATTTTTGGATAAGTACAACTTAACCCCACCAGTAATCGGTGACAAAAACAAGGGGGATGTTAGTACTACGAAAGGAGGAAGTTAGTAAGGAAGATAGTAAGGAGTTATGAAAGGATACATCAGTACAACAAAGGTACACTTGTATATAATTTTTGAAGGCATTGTGAAATTTTGTATAAGTATATTCCTAGGGGGAGTACTTAGCGGACTTAGGCAATATTTTGATGAAATGTACAGAAGTAATGATAAGTGTTTTTGCCACTATTATCAAAGGGGGAGATTGTTAATCTCTAAGTTCTATTGATGATTAGTGCCCAACACTTACTCATTTCATTAGGAAGTTTTAGTTGGCTATCAGTGTGGCTGAGCTAAAACTATACAAGGCCAAGCTAAAACTATACAAGGCTGAGCAACATTGTCAAGCAGTTTTTCAGTACGCCTAGTTACATTGCTGAGCCAAGTTACATTGCCAAGCTAGGTAGACATGGATGTTAAATACCGAGTAGGACAGTTTTTGTATACTTGTCAGGAATGTTACAAACTTCAAGGAAAAGTGATCCGGCCGACTTGTATAAGCTTTTTGGGCTGAGTTAAGTGTGCATTTAATATTCTTATACAGAGTTAATTATGCATTTAATTTTTTATCTTATGCATTACTCATTGTAACCATTAATTGTAATACCATGATGGTATGGGTATTGGATCTTGATTGTTGATCTAGATCTCACTGTCAGATCTGTATAGATATATTAGATTGCTTCAAAACCATATTTTTTTATGTATGTGCAAGAGGCAGAAGAGAGATTGTTGAAGGGACTGCATTTTGAAGTGAAATGCACAGAGGGTTATTTTTTTCAGAAGCAGAGATCAAGCAGATAATAACATAGTAAAGAGTAGAGTAAAGGTATACTAGATTATAAGATCAGAAGAGATACTAAAAAGAGGAGATTTGTTATCATCATCAAAGTGCATATCAAAGGATCAATACTTGAGACTTTTTAATCATTGTATCAGGTGAAAATCTCTTAACAAAGTGGTTTTAGTAGGCCTTTATTTATCTCTTAATAGAGTGCTTACTTCATTGTAAGTTTAAATCCTTTAATATGGTAGATTGTAATGATCTGAAGCTCTTAACCAGGTAGACCTCTAATAGGGTAGATTACATTTTGTAATCAAACATTATAACCTTAATAGGTACACTTTATTACTGTAGTAGTGAAGACTTTTTTGGGTGTCATCCCCACCCAAGTTTTACCTATTTGGGTTTCTGGGTTACCAAGTTATTATGTAATGTGTTATTTATTTCATGGTGTGGATGCTATTTGAGATTACATTAGATTCATTTATGTATGAATGTGGATCATTCTATTTTAATTATTTAATTTTGAAGATCTGATTCACCCCCCCCTCTCAGTATCTTGCTTTCCCATTATTGTATTGCCAACCCAATGAAGACTTGATTCAAGCCATGAATGAAGATATAGACCATATTGAAAAGAACAAGATATGGACACTAGTACTGAGACGTGGCAACAAAAATGTAATTGGTACAAAGTGGTTATTCAAAAACAAGCTGAATGAACATGGAGAGGTAACAAGGAATAAAGCAAGACTGATATGCAAAGGTTATGCACAAGAGGAAAGAATTGACTATGGAGAAACATTCGCCCCTATTGCAAAATTGGAGGGTGTGAGAACTCTACTTGCATATGCAGCCTACAAAGGATTTAAAGTCTATCAAATGGATGTAAAGTCAGCATTTCTAAATGGGATATTAGAAGAGAAAGTATATATTGAACAAGCTAATGGATTTGTTGACCAAAGTAAGAGGAACATAGTTTGCAGACTGCACAAGGTATTATTTAGAGTGAAACAAGTGCCCAGAGCATGGTATGAAAGATTGCACAATTATCTGATGAAGCTTGGATTCACAAGAACAAATGAAAACAACAATTTGTATTTGAAAACAGAGCAAGGTAAGGGAATTTTATTGGCTGAAATGTTTGTTGATGATATCATATTCAGTGGACAAGATATGATATGTAAAGCATTCTCAAAAGAAATGCAAACTAAATTTGAAATGTCTATGTTTGGTGAGATAAAATTCCTTTTTGGACTACAAATACATCAAATGAAGAATGCTATCTATATTACTCAATCAAAATATATCGAGATACTAAAAACTTTTGGTATGGAAGATTCAAAACCAGTGAGTACACGCATGGCTACTAGACAAAATTTGACAAAGAATGATGATACAAAAGAGGTAAATCAAACACTGTACAGATCAATGATTGGTAAGTTGCAATATGTTGTGCATAGTAGACCTGATATTGCATTAGCAATTCAAATTGTTGCTAGATTTTATGCTAATCCAAAATAGACACATATAATGGAAGTGATAAGAATTCTGAGATATTTGAAAGGTACATAAGACTATGGCCTATATTACAAAATGAATGAGAAGTTTGAACTCAGATTCTATACTGATTCTAACTGGGCTAGTATTGTTGATGATAGAAAAAGCACCATAGGAGGACCATTTCTTCTGGGGAAAAGATTAGTTTCCTAGAGAAGATAGAAATATAATTACACCTCACAATTTACAACTGAAGTCGAGTATGTAGAAGTAGTAGTTAATTGTTCAAACATTGTGTGGTTGAAGATACTACTAAAAGGTATGAAGGAAGAGATCACAAAACCAGTTGTCATATATTGTGATAACACGAGTGTCATTAATATTTCTAAAAATCCTCTAATGCACTCTAAGACAAAACATATAGCTATCAAGTATCATTACTGGAGGGATCTAGTTTAGAAGAAGGAAGTGAGACTGGAATATGTGAACACAAAGGAATAGTTGGCAGACATATTTACAAAAGCACTATCCAAGGATGCTCATGAGTATCTAAGAGGTAAATTGGGGGTAATTCCCCTAGAGGAGGCTAATTAGAGCTAAATGGTATTGTTGCATCAAATGTTTTAATAAGAACACTTGACACTTTGATGCATAGTAAGTCATATTTTTAGGATGTTGCCTAAAAACTGTGAAGTGCAAAACAAGAATAGAAAAGTAGACCAGTCATACACAAAGATGATAGGAATAGAACTATACAAAGATTAGAATAGAAGAATCTACATGATGTAGATGTCAACATCTTTGGCATTGTTGTCAAAGAGGGAGATTATTGCTAAAACAACAAATACCAACAGATAAAAGGGAGATATTACTGAAAGAGGGAGCTGAACAAGTAACACAAAAAAATTTAGTGTGATTATAGACAAAGAGGGAGTCAGAATGAAGCTAAAGACATTAATGAAGATTTGTTCATATCAAGACAACAGACACTTTTTGAATTTTATAGTACAACTTTGGTTGGAAATTATTATTTTTTGTTTAGTATTTCCATCAATGCCAAAGAGGGAGATTGTTGGAAAGATTGCTACAATGTACACAATTGTTATTTTGTCATTGATGTCAAACCTTAATTGGTGAGACTATTACTGTATGTTTGAGTACCTTATCCATTGATTGATGAAGATTTAAAAATAATTGGATAAAAAGAAGACAAAGGAATGGTTGAGTTATGAGTATACACCAGGGTACTTTATCATTTGGAACTTTCAAAAAGTGATATGTTGTTTATCTATCTCTGACAGTTCACTGGAAGGTCAATGCTGAGAAAAGAAAAGTTGATATTGAGCAAAGAAAAAGCTGATACTGAGCAAATAAAAGATGATGTCAAGTGCCAGTGAAATGCAAAGGGAGACAAAGAATGTCGAGCATCAATATCTTGTTTATTGATGAGATTTGAGATCTATGGCCGACATAGTTGATTTTATTGGAATATGCCTTGTTGATTAAGATTGGTCCACATTCATTTAATGCACAGGAAACCATTATTAATGAATGGATTCAATGTTTAATTAATGACTATATTGGAGAAGTAAATTAAATGTAATGATGGAAAGATCTGTTGAATTTGACCTAACCTAAGATCTACGATCTTGATTAAGTGACAAAATATTTATCATTGTGTCCAAGTGTAAGGAGAAGTTCTATGCAAGAGTATTGCATGGTTAATTGACTGATTGGCAAGACCTAGAAAATAAGGCTGAGCAGAGAAGCAGAGCGAGATTGCTTGATGGATTTCCAAGAAGATCTGAAGTTTGAGATGAAAATGGCAGCCACTCAGTGAATTAGCATTAGAGCTGAAACTGGATCTGGATTTGCAAAGTAAGTTGTATGTATCAGATCACACCTATTGATTACTTTCTAACCATTATATCAGTTCAAATCCTTTAACCAGGTTGACCTAACAATCATTGTATAAATCCTTTGAACAAGGTGACATTCATATTGGAATGTTCTAAGTCTTCAAACAAGGCCACTCCTGACATGGTGATTAAATCCTTTAACCAGGTCACATTTGACACTGTGTTTTGTAACCTTTAACAGGGTTGGATCCTTACAGGGCATCACTTCAGAAGAGTGAAATTTTAGTAGCATGTTACTAGTAGTTTTTTCCATATTGGGTTTCCACATTAAATCATGGTGTCAAAATGTGTTAATGTTATTGTTGTGTTTTACTATTAAGTTTCTACAAGTTTATTTCATTAGTACAATAAACTGCACACTTTTGTTATTTATTATTGCCGAGCAAATCTAAGTTGTTGAAGTTGGTTTAAATTTTTATATGGGAACATCTAGACCTGAGAATAACTGATTCACTCCCCCTCTCATTTATTCTGAATTCATCCTAGGAGAAATTATATCATATGATGAAGATTTTGATATGGGTGTTTATGATTCCCCTTGTACTTCTATGTCACTAGGCTATATAATAAAATTATATACGATATATCAGATGATGAAAGCATCAGTGTATTTCCATATTCAAAGGATGAAGAAGTTATTGGCATGATTTTGAATACTGATTGGGATAATTATGTGGATTATAAATATGTTTCAGATTTTGAATCATTTAATGAACTACTTAAGGATTTTCTTTCAGTTACTCAAGGTATGCAAGTGCATGGTGCATATGTGAATGAGTTCTCTCCCTCCAATAGACAAGATGATGGTTTGTATAAAGCATATAATTTTCAAGTAATTTCTTTAGGGAACTCTGACATGTGTATGAAAACCAGTGACAAAATAAGTTTTGATGACTCCAACTTTGGGACAGTGAATGATTGTAATTATTTTAGCTGGATGATGGTTTACCAAGATATGGAATTGATTTAGAAAAGGATGAATGTTGTATCTAGTTTGATTTTATGGTACCTAATGCATGAAACATTAATATGCCACATGATCTGTACTTTCAATTTTTTCTTGATTGTCATTTGGGCTATATTAATGGATTTTATAACAAGTTTTTATATGGTGAGCTAGTAGAGAATGTAAGTTTCCCAGAATAGGTAGGTGAAAGTGATTGTTTCAACTTGTTTCCATTGCATCAAGTAGGAAGTTTTGTCTTTGACAAAGGCGGGCTGATTTGGAAATTTGGTGATGGCTTTAGACCATAAAGCCTGGTTTGATTTCTTCAAATGAGGGAAATTAAAGTGGAAGAGATAATATGATTCTACTGAGCAGTAATGTATATTTGTGCATAAGCCTAATTTTTCTACTTTAGTGTTTTTGTTGTAGGGTTTTGGTTTTTTGTCTTCGTCTGCTCTTCTTAGAGATCTGGGATCTAGTACTGAACTTGTGTTCAACCTTCCTCATTTGGAACTACTGTTAGGATTCATTATTTCCTTATTTAAAAGGTTCTTTTTCTCCTTTTTTTGTAGTTTTTAGGTTAGTTCCTTAAGCCCTAATTGAAATTTTATAGTCCCAAGTTCCCTTTTTTCCCTAAACCCTAAGTATCCTACTTGAGTTATAAATTTGGGTTACCTTTTTGCATCAGTTAGTCCTAAAACCCATGTGCCTTTATGTTATTGTCGAGTGAGGTGACATATTTAATATTTCCTAAGGTGATGTGTGGGGTGTATGTTTTATTTTATATCCTAAGTCCTAATTCCTAAGTCCTCGCGCATTTTATTTAACACATATGTCGAGCAAGTTCCTCTTAATCCAAGGGCAGGTGTAAAGCATTAAATGGAAGCTGCGACAAGATTAATCATTGAGGCATCACATCGAGATGCCAAGTGTCCATCCTAGGATCTTGTAGTCAGCATGTTAGAAGTCTAACGGCAAAGATCTTATAGTATCAGATCTCCTAAATTTAACGGTTGGTGCTTTCTGTAACACCCCAAAATTGGCATCTTGCAGCTCTAACCAATTTTGTTACATTTGTCAATCTTTTGAATCATAGGGGTCCTATTGTACTAGGCAATTCTAAATTTTAACTGTCTCTACTCGACCTAAGTGTCAAATGTAGAAATTCTGAAATCTGAATTAATCATACATCATGTTTAATATTTAAATATCTATTGGCTAAACAAACCTTATGATCGAATTAATTTAATTAATAAAGTCCTAGCACTTTAATTAAATTAAATTCACCCTCTTTAGTTGAGAAAAATGAAAGAGGAATTAAACAATATTTAATTATTAAATAAATATCCTCATTTTCAATAATTGAATTTAATTATTTAGATAATTAAGAAAAAGCAATTATGAGGTCATATTTATTTAATTAATTAGATAATCTCTCAAAAAGATTTCTTCTATTCAGAATTGGAAACTTCTTTTTAATTCTTCTTTAAAGAGAGAAAAATAGATAAATCAAACAAAATAATTAAATCAAAGAAAGAAAACAGCTAAAGCAGAGAGAAAACAATTTATTGTATTCTTTTGAATAAATCTTTCTATTTTAAACTGGCTTTTCTATCTATTTTATTTCAAAAAGGAAACTTTCCATTCTGAACAACCTCTGAGTCTATAAAAAAACTCTCATTCTTCATTCAAAACCCCCTAAATCACTTTTGTATTGTTAGAATACTGAATTATTGTCTCATTTACTTGCTAAGCTCATATAGAATAATTTCATATTGCAATAAGATAGTTTCAATTTCTAGACTAATTGCATTGAAATCATGTCTTAGCTTAATCTCACATCTTTCATTTGTTAGTATAATCTTGCATTGTATTGCATCCATCATGATAAATCCTTCGTTCCTAGATTGGTCCATGGTTGTGAGCCTCTCATTCTGAGAGCAATTTCAAAAAGTACTAAAAAAATCCTAAAAATCTAAAAAAGTCCTAAAAAAATGATCATCTTAGTGAAAACCTAGCGATAGGTGCTTTGATGTATCTCCAAAAAAAAAATCATATATTCAAAAAATACAAAAAAATTCAAAAATTGAAAAATACAAAAAAAAAAGAGAAAAAGAAAAAAAAGGTGCCATTGATGAAAACCTGGTAAATAGGTGCCTCTTGTTCCACAATGCTATATATTTCGCAACACCACTTGGCTTTGCACATTTTCTTTCCTGCATTGCTAATTTCTACTTTCCTAATTACATTTGCTTTTAGTTCCCGTCAAGACACCAACTTTCATGGATTGAAACTAGCCATACTCTCAACTCTCCTGATCTAGGGGGAACTGTTCTATTATCTTTTGGGTCTTCTTTGTGACAGTCACCAGTGGTTCTCACTGCGTCTACCTATTGTCACTTAGCTTATACTAAGATGTCTCTTCGTGAGAATCTCTCTCATATCAGTCACCAGTGGTTCTCACTCTGTTTGCCTACTGATGTATAGCTTATACCGTGATCACTTCATTTGTGCATCTCTCTCACGTCAGTCACCAGTGGTTCTCACTGCATCTTCCTATTATCACTATTCTATTGAGATTGTTCACATTCATCACAGTTGGAGTTATACTCAAACACTCTATCTATTGATACTTGGTCTTGATGATTCTATTCTTTAGTTTGTACATATCTTTCAGTCACTTTCGTGACACTCTAGTCCCTTTGTGGACCCTCCTGACTTGTCATTCATTAAGTGCCATACGCTTGGGGGAAATCAAATCTGGTTTTTCCTCACAACATATGTCAAGTCAGTCATCATTACTTGGGGGCATGGGCCCCCCATTTGATCACATCTTTAGTTTACACCTGAGTCAGTAATCTTGTCATTTCTCAAGGACAACTCGCTACTGACACAAACTGGTGTTTTTCAACACCACCATAATCAGTGTTTTTTAACACTATGTTTGGACATATCTGTGTTTTTCAACACACATCAGATATCTCAAACGTAAAAATCTATCGATAACAATCAAACACAATGCATGCACAAGCACAACGGTATTTTTTAACACCTCATACACATCCACATCCGCAAACTTTGAAACATGCTGAGCTATGCTTGAATATTTCTTTGTATGTTGTCTATTCTTATGGATTTCTTTGATATTTTCTTTGTCTACTGCTTGTTGGTGTAGTCTCGATGATCTAGCAACATCAAATAAACAAGGTGTATGTGATAAGAGCTCCTGCACTAAGGTGCAACAACCTCACATGCGCTGATCTTGTTTATTTGTATGCCATGGTGAGGTTGGTACTATCTCCTTGCCTATTATTGCTCTGTTTGTTATTGATCTGTTTGTTTATGCATGATCAAACTCATGGTTATCTTGGCTTTGAATTCCTCGATACTAGTGTACTCTTGCAACATTAATTGGAAACAATGTTCAGGTCATCTTGGCTTTTGTGCCCTAGTGCTTACGTTTGTTTCCTACATTTTATCCGATGATAAGTCATATTCATATCCTTATGGTTGCATTTTGGCACTAGTAAGGGTTGTATCAACTTTGATGTTCCAAAAAAATGCTCAACGATGATAAATATAGGGTGGGTCTCACAACCATGTCCTAGAATCGCACCTTCATATTGCATCTACCATAGGATTGCATTTTCATTCTAGACTTGCATTTTGACAATGATTTAGTATTCTCTTCATTGCATTCTTCTGGGTTCATACTGTGGAGAGTTCTTCTTCACTATTTACGTTTCATCATGACTGCATAGGTGTTTAATCCTCACTCTCATTTCTTCACATATTCTTTTGGTTAGCATTTGTCATCCTGCATGAGATGTTAGTACCATACATATTCATATTCACAATTCATAAATCGTCTATACAGTGCATTTACATTCTCATTTCTACATTGCATTCACATAAATCATTTACATACATACATCTTTACATATAAATCATACATGTGCATTGCATACATTTATTCTAAACATCTAAGCATATAGGAAACATCTCATAAATGACAATACACAATATGAAATGATACCAAAAGATGAGCTCATATATAT
>MU226249.1:3022029-3035151 GCA_018584345.1 Thuja plicata
TCTGACCCTCTCGTATAGCTCGAGAATCTGGCAACCTGCGACGCCTCATCCTGTACCGCACCTATATATGATGCATAATTATATGTGGCCCATGCTATCTGATGCCGCACCTTCTCCTGATTCACCCAGAGCTGCTCCCAAAGATCTTGTATCTCCCAGTCTCTATCCATCAGTCGTGCATCTCACACAACCACCTGTATCATGAGGTCTCCCACCTGTCTAGTGAGCTGCCTCACTATCTCTTGTATGCACCATTGTGGGTCATGCACTACCTCCTTTCCTGCCTCCTGCGCTATGTCCTATGTAGGCTGATCCTCCTGCATAGGATTGTCCTGTTGAGCCTCCTCCTGTGGAGGTACCTATTTCTCCTCTGATAGCTATATTACAGTCCATCACTTGGACTGCCTAGTGTTACCACTACCACCAGGTCCTACATCCATCCCCATGTGTCGTGCGGGGATGACCACCTATACTGTTCTAGGTTGGGGACCGTGCTGTAACCCTGACTCTACCCTCTGCTATGGTAGAGGCATCTGGACCTGCTATACCTATGGCTGCACAACTTGTGGGGGTACCATGTGCCCTCGACCTGTTGCACCCACTGGATCTGTAAACCTTAGAAAAGGGTGCATGATGAAATGGTCCCTATACTTGGTGGTCACGCCGGCATCTGCTATGTCCCTGATGTAGTCCCAATGAACTGGGAAAAATGAGTGGATATCTATCATAGTGCACCCCTAGTCTAGTGGTGTACCCCAGCCCCTCCTAACCTCATCAAGAAATATTGCATATACTGTATAATCCTGCAAGATGTCCTATGGGAAACCAAACTGCCGCCATACCCGCCTCTACAAAAATCTCTCAATGACTGTAATAGTGGGATTGATCATTACACACAAGCAAAAAATGTGGCTCAACTGCTCAGCCACAATGTCCCAGGCCTCTGTCAGTCTCCACGACCTCCACACTACTGCTACTAAATCATCAAGCTGCACTCACCACTGATCCACCTTACCCAGCACAGGCTGAGTAATCATACATCTGTATGTTCATGTATAAGGTTCCAAGGGCTGCCTCATATCCTCGCATATGGGTTTGGTCACGGGAAGATGCTCCCAAGCCCATACCTATAATACAAAGACACCTACTGCCATACTCTTCCCCTCTCTATAGATGATCTCATGCATCTCATGATACATGTGTGCAAGCATACACTGGCCCCATCCATAATGTCATTTCCGTTCCATCATCAGCTACAACATCCTACCCTAGCCGCACTCTAGACCATGTTGTCCATGATCTGGCATTAAGTAGCATCCCAGGAAACATGCTAGAACCACGGGCAACCTGTGGGTTGCCCCATATGAAACAATTAGATCCTCCCATGGGATCGCTCTGCCCATCATGAGGTCATCCTGAAAGACATCTCTCAAAGCTATTATGCCCACCTTGGGCCGTGTCTCATACTCAACTCTGACCCTGACGAAAAGTATCCTCAGGATCTGATAGATATCCTCGAGAGTAATAGTCATCTCCCCCTATGGTAGGTAAAATGTGTTCATTTCTGAATGGAAATGCTCAACCAAGGAACCCAATAGTCCATTATTTAATTGAATCTCGGGTATATCACATAATGTACTCAACCCCAATGTGTCAATGTGTGTTGTCTCAGCATCATCTAGCTGAACTATCAACCTGCTGATCGCCAGATGATGGGATCTGAACTCAATATCTAGAAAGTCAACCTACAAGACATACGAACAATAGAGCACTATCAGTAATTGACAATAATCAAATCATAATGAGATAATAAATCATTCAAGACATCCTATAGAAATTAACAATGCGGACACAAAATCTTTTGGATGCGACGCAGACTGCTTTTATGTTGATTTTGACCACTTTTTCTCATGCGAAATTGTAGAGTTTTGCATGAAAAATTTATCTTTCACGCAAAGAAGTTCTTCACTTCGCACGACATTGCCATTTAACTCAATCTTTCCTTCTAGTTCATGTGAGAAAACACCTTCCACAAGGGCTTCTAGCGGGAAAGTGGGTACTCCCACATGTGAGACTTGGCACCGAGCGGTGTGAAAAGTAGTTTCTTTGTGCGAGATTTCCTTATGGGGCGTGCAAAGAAACTACTTCTTGGCGCGAAGACCTATGACCCAGGACTTAAAAATGTAAAAAACATGCAAAAAATTGACCAAAATGAAATAAATCTGAATTACAGAGGGGTTTATCAACCACTTACAGGTGGTCCATATGCTGCGGGCCGGCTTTGTCTCCTGGATTGCTCAAATCAATGACTGTTGTAGGGGACCACCATTTTTGTCTTCTTCTCAGAGCTTAGTTTACAAAGTCAAAGGGTTCAAATGATTTGAAAATGACCTTTTGTCCTTATATATCGTTTGACCTAATTTTTCAAAGTACTCCATTTTGCGCCAAAATTGCACCACTACCTAATTTGACCGCTTTGAATCCATTTTTATGATCGAAATTAAAATCTAACACTTCTATATAGCTCAAACTCACATTTTAAAATATTCAAGACCGATGCAATCAGACGCTTGTGTAGTCAACTTTCTGACATCGCTTTCTTGTTAGAATCTTATCATATCATCATTTTCTCAAATCTTTGACTTTTTTTCCTCAAAAGTTAACTCTGGTCAACTCTCGTCAACCTTAGTCAAACTTGGTCAACCAGACCTTGAAATCACTTGAAATTGATTTTCAATCTTCTAAATTCTTCTGTAATCTATTCTAATTTCTCCTTGTTCTCCGATTCAACCTCTATTTGTGATTTTTTCACTCTCTATCATCAATATGACATGTCATCTTTCAATTTTGCTCCCGAGGGGGCAGGATGATTACATCATTGAATCTATTTCAATCAATCTAATCTGATTTTCAAAACATCCTCATTGCTAGGGGTATCTCATCACTTGGGGCATATCCAATTATTTGTACCTCATGGTCAAAACTGGGTGTTCCACGACTTTCAATCAGTAAAGGCATCTTTGTTCCTTACATAGAGATCAATCTTTTTACCATCTTTTGAGATAGGTATCAGGGCAATCTAACCCTGACTCCTGAAGGTTAAGCCTCATCCTGGGGATAACCTTGTGAAAGATGTCAATCTTTTTACCATCTTTTGGGATAGGTATCGGGCAATCTAACCTTGACTCCTGAAGGTTAAGCCTCATTCTAAGGATAACCTTCTGAAAGAGGTCAATTTATTTACTATCTTTTGAGACAGGTATCGGGGAAATCTAACCCCAACTCTTGAAGGTTGAGCCTAATTCTAAGGATAGTCTTGTGAAAGATATCTATCTAAACCAGTGTCTTGGCAATCTAACCTAGATATTGGGGGACGAAGCTTCATTTTGAAGATAGTTCTAAAATCTCTATTGACTATCTTTTGGGACAGGTATCAGGGCAATCTAACCCTGACTCCTAAAGGTTGAGCCTCGTTCTGAGGATAGCCTTGGGAAAGATATCAATCTATTAGGTATCCAGGCATTTTAACCCAGATCCCTAAGGCTCAAGAATCATTCTAAAGACGGCCCTCAAAAACTCTACTTGACCGGCATCTTGGCAACCTAACCTAGACTTCAGAGAGTCCAGCTCTATTCTAGAAATGCCTCTAAAATCTTTGCATCATCAATTTTTCAAATCTATTCTTCTGTGCTTCAGGCATCAAACTATTCTTTGAATCAATGCACTGCTCGCACATCAATTCAAAGAGGTGAAAAATGTAAAACCCCAAAATTGGCATCTTGAAACTCTAACCAATTTTGTTGCATTTATCATTTTTGTGAATCATCAAAGTCCTATTGTACTAGGAAATTCTAAGTTTTAACTGACTCTACTCGACCTAAGTGTCAAATGTAGAAAATCCTAAATCTGCACTAATCATACATCATGTTTAATTATTAAATATCTATTGGCTAAACAAACCTTATGATCAAATTAATTTAATTAATAAAGTCCTAGCACTTTAATTAAATTAAATTCACCCTCTTTAGATGAGAAACATGAAAGAGGAATTAAACAATATTTAATTATTAAATAAATATCCTCATTTTCAATAATTGAATTTAATTATTCAGATAATTGAGAAAAAGCAATTATGAGGTCATATTTATTTAATTAATTAGATAATCTCTCAAAAAGATTTCTTCTGGTCAGAATTGGAAACTTCTCTTTAATTCTTCTTTAAAGAGAAGAAAATAGATAAATCAAACAAAATAATTAAATCAAAGAAAGAAAACAGCTAAAGCAGAGAGAAAACAATTTATTGTATTCTTTTGAATAAAGCTTTCTATTTTAAACTCGCTTTTCTATTTGTTTAATTTAAAAAAGGAAAATTTCCATTCTGAACAACCTCTGAGTCTATAAAAGAACTCTCATTCTTCATTCAAAACCCCCGACTCGCTTTTGCATTGTTAGAATACTGAATTATTGTCTCATTTACTTGCTAAGCTCATATAGAATAATTTCATATTGCAATAAGATAGTTTCAATTTCTAGACTATTTGCATTGAAATCATGTCTTAGCTTAATCTCACATCTTTCATTTCTTAGAATAATCTTGCATTGTATTGCATCCATCATGATAAATCCTTCATTCCTAGATTGGTCCATGGTTGTGAGCCTCTCGTTCTGAGAGCAATTTCAAAAACCCCGTCTGGATAGAAGGGAATAGGTCGAATCATGCAGGCAAGTAGGATGAATAACTCATATTCAGTCTTGTTTATATCTGGTGAAAAAGGACTATGTTGAAGTGTATGGTGAATTAACAAGGCCAAATTTACCACATACACTTTCCTACTAACTAATGATGCATGCTAGTTAAACATTTGTTGTATTGCAAACACATGGAAAGTGCGGTGGCAAACTGAGTTAGAGGTAACATAAAGCATGATCAGATTATTTTTTATCTAAGGGTGGGAATAAAGCCTTAAAGAAAAGATGACCGATGATTATCCATCAAGGCATTGCATTGTGTTGACAAGTGCCCTTCTAAGATTAAAGACTGAGGGAAGTAAAGGGACCATCAGATCTATTTTCACTGCACAGTGTGTGTGTTTCCTTGATTAGAAGATACTTCTTATTTATCCTCTATGGATTTATGCCTTTGTGATGCATAGCAGATGGCATGGCCAGTGTAAAGTCAAAGGTACTTAAAGGACAGTCATATTAGAATGGATAAAACGGTGTGCGTGATCCAATGGATGTAAAGTGCTTAGAAGTTATTGTTTATGGGTACATGCCTTTGCAACTAGTGTCCTCATCTAACCATGGGTCTAGGATTTCACTAACAGATAGATTTAAGGAAATTTTTATTTCATCAGATGGTCAACGCTTTCCCTCAAGAAAAACTTCAAAAATGGATATCCACAGCGAAATCATGACTTGTTGACGCATGTCCAAATCTGATCTTGGCTCATGGGAATCTTAAGGGATGATTGATGACTATATTTTAGAGTTGAATAAAGGTTTGAATATCATCCATAAATCATATATTTTGTGCTACATATAGCCGTTTAAATTATATATTCAAATATTTAAATTATTTCTTCAAGATTTCCAAGTGGTGGCTCTGTGATTCATACTACAGAGAAATAAGTGATCAATATGACCGTGTGGGTAATTTTAATAAAGTCATAGGGTGTTGAGAAGAAAAAAATTGATAACTGTGGTTTCATTTATGTTGTGTGGTTGTGGCTTAGGGTTTTCTATTTAGATTGGTATATTTTATGTAACCCTAGTCCACTTCTTGTCATTTCTACCATTAATGTTGGCTATTTTCCCAAGTCATGTGGTTGTGCAGATCAGATTCCTTTTCAGAAATTTTGAAGAAAAATCAATTGGTTATAGAAAGAAAGTTTGTGCAGAATCCTATTTCAAGAGGGACAAATGTCAAATGGATATAGATTTTAGGGTTTTCACCTTCTATATATATCTTTCTTTTCTATGTTATAAAGGTTCTTGTTTATTTATAAAAATTCAGGGCACCATCCAAGTGTGGTTCCTCTTTAAATATTTCTTCCTTTTCTCTGCATATAGCATTTTCTTAATCTATTTATTGGTTCTAGAGAAGAACATCATTGTAATACCAAGCTTTATAAATGAAATTCTAGTATGGTTGTTTTGTTATCAAGTTGTCTCCATTATGATTTCTAAATTACATAGATTAAGACATGTAGTGTGTTTTAATCTTGTCTATTGTGGATCTGCAATAGATTTGTTTAAAGAAAAACTATGATTTGGGATTTGTATTTAGATATGCATGATTTGGGTTATGAAGGATATGTCAAACTTGTCTTTCAATGGATTCTGAGTAATGTATTGTCTATTCCTGATTCTATTGCAAGGGGAGGGTTTAATAATTTGAATAGGTAGTTGCATAGTTGAATACATAGGTGGATACATAAGAAGAACTTCAATGATTGGGTATGTTTGATGTAAGGAATTATACATATTATACTATTCTATCTTCTTTTTCATAATCTTGTTTTGCAGTGTTATGTTTTACTATGTTTCCCATTGGATAAGGCACTGGTCTATTTGGGATGTGGGGTATTTTAGAGATACATAAATTTAGACACATCAAAGAGAATCCTTTCCCTTCATGTTGATAGGCGGATGTTAGAGTAGGTATGGTTTTCAAATATAGTTTATGCAAGTGGGATACAACATAAGATTTGGTACAAAAATTGAGGTACATGTTACCTATAGGTTTGAAATCTATTCCATGGTTATATATCTAAAAGCTATTATTTGTCACAAGGATATATATGTGCGTGGATTAGGTATACCCACCTGAGTGATGTGGAGATCAAAGTGGAGAAGGTTTTTGAACCTTGTCAATTGGACTTGTTTCTTGTCTCGTTTCTGTTGAGGGTGTTGAGTTTGGGTCCTAGGTTTTTAATTCCGCAACCTAGTTTCAGAATCTCATCTAGGAAAGGAGATTGCAAGAAAAGATCAAACAAATCCTTTCATTATTTTGGTTAAATTTTGAAAATTTTCTCTTTTCCTAATTGAAGAAATAAGTTTTGAATGTCATATGATTCTCATTATTTTTTGGTCCATCTACTTTAATCACTCCATTACCTATATAATCTTGAACCAAATGCTTCAATATCATGCATTCATGCATTTTGTGCCTTTTATTTCTATGATATTCACAATTATGGGCATTATTCCACCTTGAGGGTTTAACTTGAGGTTCATCTGGTTTCTCCTTTTTTAGGGTAATTGATTTTATTGGAAATAAGAGTCCTTGTTGCATTTTCGAGAGGTTCACCCAAGGGTGTGAACTTATCCTTTGTGTTGGATAAAATAAAGGTATGTATTTATTAGCTTCTTGATTATTTTAAAGATTATTATTTTTGAACAGGATCTTGGGTGTTTGATTTCCATTGTTAGCTTAATTAGACCCACTTGCGAGATTCAATGGAGTAGCTTTAAGATTTTTTTCCTCTACAACTCCATCATTAACAAGGTTCTTATGGGTCTTCTTTAAATAGAATATATTGTTGTTATTGGAAACCCTTTTTTTGTTGGCATTGTTAGGGTTGTTAGAGAAACCCTTATTTTCCTTGTAAAGTTTTAGTTCTCCATTTCTCACTAGAAATTCTTCTATTGTAATCTCATTTTCAATGATCTTTTAGTAATTGGGTGGACATTGAAGTTGTAATTGGTAATTTATAATCATAATTAAATTGTTCTTGAAAATTTCCATTTTTTCCTTTATCGAGCACACTTCTAGGGTAACGAGAAAAATATTCTCTCCATCTTTGTAAAAATTTCAAAAAGGATTCGTCCTCTATTTTCTTAGTGTTACATAAAGTTAACATGGTAAAATAATTTCAAAGCTAACTCATCAAACATTCTCATACCTAGGAGTAATTTTGAAAACCAATTCATTTCCCTCGCTCCAAGGCTTCTAGGGAATAAACTCATTAAATAAGTGGTGTTATACATAAATTCTTGGCTCAATGCGCAAAATTTTCTTAAATGAACTTGTGGGTCAGATGCACCTATATATTTATGATATTTTTGAAAGACCACATTCGGAGGGAATGTTACCATAATTAAACTCTTATCAAATGCAATGGACATATGGCTTCGATTGAGAATTGTTTTGGAGACACCATCTTCTTCATGTTGTCCAATTGCATTTGAAAAATATTAAATTTTTTATTCATCACACCTAATCGATTTTCCTCTTCCTCATCTTTCCTTAGTGTTGTCATATCATAGTCATGCATAATTTTTACTCCTGGTTGATCTAGGTTAAAGAAGTATCTCTCTTTATCCATTTCTAAGAGTTTTTCCATAAATTTTATGAAGAAGAGATTTTGGACGGCTTCATCCACTCTTCCTTCCATTATCTCTTCATTTTTATGATCTTGATTTCCTCCATTTTTCCCATTGTTATCACTGTTTCTCCCCTCATTGTTACTATTGTTATTTCTATTGTTGTTTACATTGTTATTTCCACCATTAGTATTGATACTGGGATGATTATTGTAATTATGGTCTATATTGGTATTGTTGATAATAATTAGATCGTGAAATCAAAATCTATGCACCATAGCTTCTCGTTTTTCCTTTCTCCTGCTTGAAAAGTTATATATAAAGATAATGGTGTTTTGTTTGGATAAGGTATCTCTTGCCTAAGGAAAGTCATGTCCTCTTGTAAAGATATTTTGATATAATGAGATCTAGTGAAGACCGACATTAACAAGAAATTAATATTTTGAGCTTATGCCTCTTCACCACCAACCCTTTGAAAATTTCTTGATACCCTGAATTTGTATGGATTTGACCCAATATTTTCTTTGAAAAAGAGTACTTTGTAAAGGGCATATAAAAATGTCCTCAATTTTCTATGGAAATTTATGGAGATACCCACTATTTTCAGTTTTTGTTTTCTATGTGTTAAAATAGAGCTAGTAGGCATCACAAAAATCCTTATATGCGCTCAGTAGAAAAGGGTCAAGCATTGTTTTATCCTTCAGAAGCATTACTTCTATATTTAGATGCATTAATTACATGTTTAAACATACTAAAACTATGCTTGGAAGCATTACAAGAGTTTTCAAAAGAGGTATAATAATCTGCATACATGTCATACGATATATCAGGAACTACTTCTTTATTGGTTTGATCCCAATGTGATTGATTTGTTAAAATTTTAAGTTGATGGTCATATTTGAATGGATGTTTTATGTTTGTAATCATAAATCTTCAACCACAACAGCCACAAATATTTTTATCAATCCTCAACTTAAAAACAACAAGTGTATGTTGAAGATCATTTCCATAGGTTCTTTTGCTACAAATCAATCTAAACAAGCTACCTAACATCACTTTTGGCATTTAGATTATCACTCTACAAGGCATTCCTTTCTAAATTAACCAGATATTTTGTTTAGGTCCCCAAAAAAATACTAAATGAGTCAAACAAGGAACATGTAGTCACGCACATGTGATTGTGGCATATAGCCCTACGAGTCCAATCATTTGATATTTTTACCTCTAAGTTTTTCAACTTAAATAAGGTCTTTCTTTATAGTGGGTGGAATACAGTGGCAAGTTACATTGTTCCCATTTTGATTCATCCCTCTCACCGGATTGCTAAGGCATGTTCTCGGGTGGCATGCCCACTACAGTTCTAGCATGTCCATATTAAAGCAGTAAATTTAAATGAAACAAGTCTAGGAGTTTGATTCACCAAAAGGTGAAGATAATATCCCTATTTCTTTACTTTAGAAACATGTTTAACATTTTTTTTTCTCAATCGTTTTAATCTAGAGGGACTAGAGAACATTTATTTTTTGATTCACCAAAAAGGTGAAGAGGATCTACCTATTACTTTTGTTCAAAAACAAGAGTCTTTGTTTAAATGTTTGGTAAATTCCTTAGCTTATCTTCCTCTCAAATATAACACATCTATAATTTTGATTCACCAAAAGGTGAAGAGCATATCCCTAATGCCTTACTTAAGATTCCTATTTACTTATTTAGTTAGGCTAGATTTTGAATTTAATGCCACAATTTAAGAAAATTCATAAGGTTTTGGGCTTACCTCATTCATAGATAGCAAAAGCCTAGGCGCATTTTTGAATTTATCTTTGTTTTGCAATTTTTTTACTTACCAAAAGCTATTTCTCCAGCTCCTTAGCATCCCCTTCCACACACATTAGTTCAACACAAAAAAATCCAAGGTAAAGAAATCCCATGCATTTAAAAAAAAGATTAATCAAATTTAAATCGGAGCATCTAATGGAGTATCATCCAAAGGAATGTATGACATGTTATAGAAAGCTTCATAAATACCTACTATTATCCAATATCAATGTATACTTATTCTTTCTTAAAGCAAATTCTCAGTTTTAATGGATGCTTTCAACTTGTTCCACCTCTTGTTTTCTTATTTTTATTCTTTCTTCTTTTAATACCCTGAACTCTGCACCTTCTTATGTTTTTCATTTGTAGAATAATAATATTTTCATATTAGATACGCCAAATTTTAGCTTTTAATCTTAACAGTGCTACATGCTACAGAAAACTGCGTATGCATTACTATTTTTCCTTGTACATATCACAAAATATTTAAAATCATTAATCATATACTAATACGTGCTACTTAATTGACCAAGATTTTAATAAGCGCTAAAAAATAGTAAATGTGGCCTAAATATCTCTGGTACACGGTGAATGAATGAGAGACAAAAGATAGAATAATTGTAATATGCATTAAAATAGTAGGAAAAGACGTCAATATTTATCATGCATGTGGGATTTCAAATGCATTGAATTTTATTGTATATGTATTGTTTAATCCTGTAAATGTGTCAAACTTTACTCTGCACACGTCATTTCTCCTGTTTCAAAGCGTTGTGACACCTACAATTTTCAAATCTGCAAATAAAACTCCTTCAAATTAACCAATAAAGATCTTATTCCATTAGATTGAGGATTTTTCCCTCATGGTGGGCACCATTATGTATACACGTAAAATGTATATTCATGAAACATTAACTCAATTATATCAATTGGAATTAAATAAAAGATCTAACATCCTAAACAACTCAAATTGAACAATTGAAATCATCTCATCCTCTCTAAATAGGAAACTAAGAAATTCTCTCACATTACAAATCCATGAGTGATAGTCCTAGAATGAGAAATGAAGCTTTTAAATGTTGCAATTCTATCTATTCTAGCTCAATTATGCTAAATTCCTCCATTATGATCAATATGATGCAAATTCTAAAATTGAACTGTTGTGCTTAAGAATGATTTGTCTATAGTAATGATGCTCTAAGATAATAGATAATTTACTTTTATTGAAGCACTCTATAAATAGGATTCTAGAATTTAGGAAGGTGAGTTAGATGCTAGTTAGTTTGACTCATGATTAGAGGTGAGTTGAGTTAATGGTTTCAAATGTTGGGACACATAGAGAAAATGAAGGGTCAAGATGTGACTCCAAGATGAGTCGTTTAGAGATGATTTTCCTTGATCCATGTGAGCTCATTCATTTATTCTCATTGGTTTGATTGATTTTTGTCTCCATGTGGTGGGTGAGAATAATTAGCATTATTAATTGCTTTACTTATTTGATTTGGCCATTTCTCTTATTTAAATGGTTTGGATTAAATTTAATTAAAATATACAATTAATTAATTAAAACTATTTGTATAATTATTTTATTATTTTGATTTAATTAATCCTTTTGGCTTTGATTTTAAATTAATTCATGCTTTGATCCTGTTTGACCTTGTTTGACTTTTTGGACCAATTTAAGGTGTCTACACTATGTATTATAAGAAAGAAGCTCACACCAAGCCATCACTTGATCTTTGAATGGCCTTATTATTTTCATCTTAGGGTAGAAGAAATGAACTTTAATATCTTCATAAAACTATTACATAATCAACACCTTATTAAAAAAAGATTTGTGAGAAGCAAATATTTAAGATAATAAATAATCACTAAACTATCATGAGAAGCATGTGATTAGGAAGTGAAGAATCAATATGTAAGGTAAAAATACACACTCAATAAACATTTATGATGAAGGGCGCTCCCCTTAATGCCACAAACACATAACAGAAATAGAGAAACAACAATTTGGAAGAACAGAAAATGGGCTTCTTATTATCTCCACAAATGTGGAATTACAACCTTTTAGAATTACAATATACAAAGCCACATGGGCATTCCCCTTACAATATTCTATAGGACATCGCCTCGAATTATTACTCAGATCCACCCAGAACTGCCCTAGACAACACTACGGGCCTTCTTTATATAGGCAATTTCCACCGCCCGAGAAGGTTCCAAAAATCTAGCCATTAAGGCCGACTGCCTTTAGCATTTAATTATTTTTCACTTTTATTACAAAAAGGTCGGCTTTAAATATTTACAAAATATGAGATTAGGTAGCCCAAATTTCGGAAGCCATAACTTTTGAACCATAGCTCCATTTTGCTATTATAACCACTTTTCAGAAATGGGAGATCGCGATCTATAGTGCCTGACTAGCAAAGCGCAAGTCAGCCGAGGGTTCGACCTCAATCCGGAGCCTCTAAGCTCCTAAAAATTGAGCTCAAAGGTTTTGCACCCTAAAATCTCAACAGTAAATCCTTAATAACTTCACCAATACAGATGATCTGGTAATGAAATTTAACTGGCATTCTTATATGACTAAGATGAACCTTCACCTGAAAAAATTAGAACATTCTGTGTTCAAATGACCAACTTACTAAAAATAGTAAGTTTCAAAATATAGCAACTTTGTACAAAATAGCCCTTATTAAATATAAAAACACATTTTTGGGTGATGCAAGATTGCCCTTACACCCAGGATGCTCCTACATCAGACACCCGCGGTAATTTGAGAAGTGACCCTGTCACGTCTCAGGTGTGCAGAGGAAAACCAAGACGGTTAACCTCCTCCCTTGTCAGCCATAATGAATCTTCAACAGGTCATCCTTTCCACTTGACCAGATATTCTTCATATGTCCTATTCCTTGTGCTTCTACCAACACGACTGTCCAGTATGTCTTCAATCTCCTTGGTATCTAAACTACTTGCTGG
>MU226249.1:3037399-3085119 GCA_018584345.1 Thuja plicata
ACAGTCCATAATATCATCCATTCGTGGCAATGGAAACCTATACTTGATTGTGATCTTGTTTATTGCCCTGGAGTTTGTACACATCCTCCACTCTCCATTCTTCTTTGGTGCTAATACTGCTGGTACATCATAGGGACTCAGAATCTCACGGATCAATCCTTTCTGCAACAAATCATGTACTTGTCTGTTCAACTCCTCACTTTCTGCAGGTGTCATTCTGTGCGCTGCCTTATTCGGCAAATTCACTCCTGGAATTAGGTCCATCTGTTGACTGATCTTCCTGACTGGTGGTAATCCATCAGGTACATTATCAGATACAATATCATGAAACTCATGTTCAACAAATCTGCAACTTCTAGTTGAACATCTTCTACTTCCTCCTTAATAGATTTTGGAATTAAAGCAAAACATACATGCCCATGCCTCATACCATCTAGGAACTTTCTTCCATCAAGAAAAGTTATTCTTGCACTACCACATACCTTTTCTTCTGTGTCAATCAATGGCTTTAGCTTATGTCGCATTCCATCCTTTGTCACGGAATAGGTATTCACGCGACCATCATGTACAGCACATCTGTCAAACTTCCATAGTCTACCCAGAAACATATGACACGCATCCTTAGATATGATATCACACAATACCTCATCATGGTATCTGCCAATCTTGAACTTCACGAGGCATTGTTCATGGACCATGACCTTGTGGTCATCCTGTACCTAGGCAATCCGATATGGATGTGGGTGTTTCTGTCTCTTGAGATTCAACTTTGTCACCATCTCTTCAGAAACTAAATTGTCAGTGCTTCCACTATCAATAATCACATCACAACACTTACCCTCACACTTGCACCTGGTATGAAACAGGCTCCTCCTTTGTTCAGGTTCATTCTCACCACTCAGTAGGACTCTTCTATTAATCAACGTTTCTCCTCTTTCAGCATCTTTAGAATGTGACGATCTGGCATCTTCATCTACATGTGCAACTCTGGCCTGGCCTTCATTCCTCCTGTCTGTACTTCCTTGGCGCTGTAGACATTCAAATGCCCTATGACCTTCTTCTCCACAGTGAAAACATGTTCCACAGAAGCCTCCTCTTCCTCTTTGATCTCTATTATTCTAATCTTGGAAACGATTGAAATTGTTTCCTCACTGATTCTGACTGTTACTGACTTCATCATTCTTTTTTGGATCTTCATTTCGGCCACCATATGACCGTCCACCAGATCTTCCACCATGACCTCTTCCATTTTTCTTGCTCTCAAACTTCTTGTTCAACTTTTCTTCTACTTTCAGGGCAAACTGGTATGCCTCCTCAATACTGTTCATTCAAACTAGATTCAACTCCTCCTGAATGCTCGGCCTCAACCCATTAAGGTAATGGGCAACTTTCTCCTTGTCAGCTTCTGCATGGCCTATTCGGATGAGGATTTGATAGAACTCCTCCGTATACTCTTGGACAAATTTTCCTGCTTGCTTCAAACTTTGCATTTTCTTCAGTAGGTCAAGATCATAATCAACAGGAATGAATTGTCACTTAAACTTATCCACCATCCAATCCCATCTTGTGATTTTATCCTTTCCTCTTCGATTTCACTCCAATTGGATCTCCTGGCACCAGATCTTCGCATGACCCTTCAGTCTAGCCTTCGCAAACTTGACCTGATCAGGATCCTCAATATCTTCATACTCAAAATATTCTTCATATTTGTTGATCCAGTCAATCAAATCTTCTGGGTTAAGATTCCCTGAAAATGTAGGAACCTCAATCTTAGGTCTTTTCCCAATCTTGGAAATGGCTCGAAAAATCCTTTCTTCTTCTGGATTCAAAACTTCAACTTCTTCTTAATCATCATTTCCTTCTTCGGCTTCATCCTCACTTTCATTTCTAACATTAAGATTCATTCCTCTGCGAATCTCTTCTTGCAATGCTTGCACTTGTCTCTGGAGCTCTCTAACCTCAGGTGTCACAACACCAGCTCTTCCGCCATGTTCCCTTTGTGGAGGCATTTTCGTGATGCACGTTGAAAGCCTAACCACGGTCCTGGTGCAAACTGCCTCACAATCGGCGATCTATTTACACACTCAGGAACTTCTCGCTCTGATACCACTTGATGAAGGGTGCTCCCCTTAATGCCACAAACACATAACAGAAATAGAGAAACAACAATTTGCAAGAACAGAAAATGGACTTCTTATTATCTCCTTAAGTGTGGAATTACAAACTTTCAGAATTACAATATACAAAGCCACATGGGCATTCCCCTTACAATATTCTATAGGACATAGACTCAAATTATTACTCAGATCCACCCAGAACTACCCTAGACAACACTACATGCCTTCTTTATATAGGCAATTTCCACCGCCTGAGAAGGTTCTAGAAATCTAGCCATTAAGGCCGACTTCCTTTAGCATTTAATTATTTTTCACTTTTATTACAAAAAGGTCAGCTTTAAATATTTACAAAATATGAGATTAGGTAGCCCAACTTTCAGAAGCCATAACTTTTGAACCGTAGCTCTGTTTGGCTATTATAACCACTTTTCAGAAATGGGAGATTGCGATCTACAGTGCCTGACTCGTGAAGCACCACTCAGCTGGGGGTTCAACCTCGATCCGGTGCCTCTAATGTCCTGAAAATTGAGCTCAAAGGTTTTGCACCCTAAAATCTCAACAGTAAATCCTTAATAACTTCGCCAATACAGATGATCTGGTAATGAAATTTAATTGACATTCTTATATGACTAAGATGAACCTTCACCTGAAAAATTAGAACATTCTGAGTTGAAACGACCAACTTACTAAAAATAGTATGTTTCCAAATATAGAAACTTTGTACAAAATAGCCCTTATTGAATAGAAAAACACATATTTTTGGGTGATGCAAGATTTCCCTTACACCCAGGATGCTCCTGCATCAATTTACAACATCTAGCACTCAATCATGACTTATAAAACATGAAGAAGAACATTATAATGTCCACAAAGCTACTATATTGCATCATCGATATTAATCACCAAGATTGTTAGACCATGCAGCTAAAACAATAGAAAAATATTGTCACAACCAACTTGATTTAAAAATATGGGGTTTGAATGTTAAAACTATAAACATCTTCCCCTAACTCCATGTTACATGAATTTATAGAAGTCTCTTGTACATCATGCACAACGTTAGATTATTTCTCCTCTTTTTCTTTCTTTCTTCTCTAAACCTTCTTAGTGTCTATCTTCTTATAATAATTAAATTTTTCACTCAAACTAATCCTACAAAGTTGTTCTTTACGACCAAACCTATGATATCAATAGAAAATGATGTTGTAACCAATAGGAGGAACAAAAGAATTATATTTTCTTGACCATATAAAAATATCTTTTTTATTTATGTCCTACAAACACTTTCTGTATGATCTATATATTTATATTTATAACATTGAATCTTGCTTCTTCTAGTTGACCAGTCATAAGGATGTTATTTTCAATCATTTTTTCTTGCATAAATCCTACATTATCTATATTTATGATTTAAAATTCATAACATGAAAATAAACAAATATGAAAATTATTTTGAAACTTGGACACTTGATATTGTTCTAATTGAGAAGATATTTCAAACTTGTTGTTATCTTGTGCATTGATCTACCTTCCTTTGTCTTCTTAGCTTCAATTTTAGGAGTGGCAACATGTTGTCCTCAACCAACAATTTCCTTATTCTTTTGTGTAGATTTTTTGTATGACTTCTTATGACTTGTTTGAATTCTTAACAAATTATCTATTGCAATGGTTCCTTTTTGAAAAACAAATTTTCTCAAAATGTAACCTTGATATTTTATAGGTTTTTTCTTAAAGTGACTACCTCTTCTTCCTGTTTCTGACATTTTCTTGATTTACCTTGTAAGTATATATAATTTTGTCACTCCATTTAATGTCCTATTTTTCAACTTCTAACCTCATATTTTGACATAATTATATTGTGTTCTTACTTTAAGCTGACATCTTCTTCCATTTTTTGTGATTCTACAAGCTACAATGTCAAGTCCACTACATGGATTTGATCACAACATTCAATGTCCTATCTCAAATGCAAATTCGTATCCAACTCAAAAAATAACTTCTCAAGATCTCTTTTCAAGGATGCTTTCTCTGATTCCTTGACTTTTAACTAATTTTATGATTTTCTATCTTTTCTCTTAACCTCTTTAAGACGAGCCTTACAAACTGTAATTAACTTTTATGCATGTTCAAGAGGTGATATAGTTTTATCCTTTAATGCTTCTTCTTCTTCAAATTTCTATTCTAATATTTATTTCTTATTTCTAAGATTTTTAATTTTATCTGGAGAAGCATTTAAATTGACCTTAAGGACGTATTACACCTTCCATATCTAATTCATTCATGTCTACCAAATATTCATCAAGTTATACATTGGGTATCTTTTCTTCTACAAGTTATGGTTTTTCATTCTTATTACCATTCCTCTTTCCCATGAAAACTAGTACCCCACTACCAGGAACCTTTAATTTGGTTAAACTTTATTCAAGAGTCTATCTCTACTACCACTTATTGGAGTATGAAGAACACCAAGAGTGGAGTGAATCGGTATTCAAGTTTTCAATTTCAAACTAACACTTTTCTGACAACAATTTAATGTTCAATTTAATTCAAATATGACTATCCATACACATTCAAATTAAATGAAGTAGATAAATGAAATTGTTGTGATAAACATAAAAAAACTAGAGTAATTGAAAAAATTCCTCACTAGAAAAGCCTCAATGGCTACATAAAATGCTTCACCAGTGAAAACCTTCATATCAACATAAATGTGAAAATAAAATAACATATTAAAATATGTTTTTCACTACAAATCATTTATGGAATATCTCATTTTCATTTGAGATTCAATAATATATAAGTCTATGTATCAACGTATAACCAACACTTAAAGTGCTTTCACAATTTTTCATAATAGATTATACATTAATAAATTCAACATATATAGAACAATAACTCTTTGCACAGTATAAACAACACATTTTTCCAGACTTATATAGTTATTAAGTTACATCTTTATAGAAATCATAACCTTGGATAACTTCCAACGAAAAATCTGTATGAAACTATTTTAAAAATTGGACATCGTAACTAAAGAAACTCCCATTTTTTAATAACTCAACAACCCGAGAACATCCTAGGGTTAAGGATAATGTCACAAAAATAGTTTATATCACTTGGAGAAGTCACCATGAAACTATCATTTCCGAAAAATTGAGTCTTGCAACTGTCATAGTCTTCCTTGAGTGTCCCTTTGTGAAAGGAAAATCTATACCCTACAATTCTTACTAATGCACAAACCATGGCCTAGCATATCGGCTAGGGTTTAGAGACTAAGAGAGTGCATTTGTAAATTCCTTTGAAACAATGCTTTTGAGCAAAAAAATAATACCTCATCTTTTGTGCCCTAATCTTAAAGCTAACTTAAATTCTTTCGATGCAAATGATACCAAACAAAATGTCCAACAACAATGAAAAATTTTGATTCTTATTATGAGTATTATACATTTTTTCTCAAAATTTTAAAAACAACAGTATTATCACCATAATGCATGTCATAATGTCTCTTGTATATACCAGGGCTGAAACCTTATACCAAGTGTGTACCAACATGTTCTCACACATCAAAATGCCATCTAATTTTTCATGATCATAGTTTTGTGCCATTTATTTTTCAAATAGGTCATTTATCAATTAACCATTCTTGTCTTAAATAACTTATTGATAACATATCAACCTCGCATAAATAAGCCATTGATAGCTTATCTATTAAATATTAATATGATATCAATTCCTTATTAGTGACAAGGATGTATAAGGTGTCAATACCTTGTGAATGACAAGAATGCCTAATATACCATGTGACAAAGATGCATAATACCTTATAAAAAATAATGATATATAATATATAAAACATGTATGCAACCATATACAATGATATGACAAACCATCTTGTATACATGTCCCCTGAATTGAATATGCCAAAATCATATCAATGAGCATCAAAATATCCTATCCACTATAATATAACATATGTCAATTTAGTATCAATCTGTCATGAACTAAAATATATAATAATCTAGTATGAAATGTATAATAAGTTGAAATGTATCAATAAAGATCATAAATGATAACACCAATATCAATGCAAAACTAATAAGTCTTAATATCAATATGAAATGATGATACTAACATCAAGGCGAAACAATTGTATCACTATGTATAATTGCCAATCAAATGTACACATGTTCATTGAACAATACCAAACCTATATTCATCCTTCCAATTATCCCACCATTGTGTCTTTTGGCATCAAGGACAACAAACAATTCCAATAACATGATATTTTCATACTAACATGTTTGTGTCTTTTTCATCAAGGGAAACAATAGAGAGGGAATTAAAGAGTCTAGGGAAAGTTTGACTTGCCCTCTACTAGTCAGAATCAAATCCATTTTCTATTGACTTAAGCTTTGTATCTAAATTTTCTACCACTATCTTCATACCTATGCCACTTGTCACATGAACCTTCACAATTATTTTTAGGGAAAATAGATTTTGAAATGAGCCTTCCCTAGTGAAACCTCTATTTTGGAATCAACCTTGAAATTAAATCAAAAGTGCTTGCAATAGAAAGAATGTGTGTTGTTAGTAGACTAGTTATGAGGAAAAGGATAGGAAAGTCTTATACCCTGATAATGAAAATAATTCTGGAAATGAGTTCATAGGTGTTGAAATTTGCAATAGCATGATTCTACAAATACCTAAAAGTACATTACAAAAGACATGCTTGCATGATGATTATTTAATGCTCATCGTAAATGAAGGTTGAAATGCCTTAGTTTCTTGATATGATTGAATTCTCCTTGAATTCTGGAATACTTGATTTTCTTGATTGACTTTGTGAATTAAATGCTTGTAGATAAATTTATGGATTCCAAAATATGCAAGGAATATTTTCTTTTATACCTCTCAAGGCCATTTCAGGGCTCTAAAATCAAAGGGAGCGACGTAAGTTTGAACATCCCACTAAAACCAAAAGACGATTATACAATTTCAAATTTGGACAAAGAATAATTTATGGGGAATGGGGTACCTCCCAATGTATGGGGAAATCTATCTCACTCACAGCTCTATTTGGTGCCTTATTCCAATCAATCAAGGGTCAAATTTAAATTAGAGGTCCTTTAGGATATATGGACCCCCAAAAATTGCACAAAATTGAGGTTTGACAAGAGAAAATGTATGAAATAAGGCACACATGATATTAGGGCATATGTATGCAAATGATGATTGAATCTACCTTTCTTTATCTTCTTATCTTCAATTTTAGGAGTGGCAGCATGTTGTCCTTAACCAACAATTTCCTTATTCTTTTGTGGAGGACTTTTGTATGACTTCTTATGACTTGTTTGAATTCTTAACAAATTATCTACTACAATGGTTCCTTTTTGAAAAACAAAATTTTCTCAAAATGTAACCTTGATATTTTAAAGGTCTTTTCTTAAAGTGACTACCTCTTCTTCAAGTTTCTGACATTTTCTTGATTTAACTTGTAGTATATATAATTTTTTCACTTCATTTAATCTCTTATTTTTCAACTTCTAACCTCATATTTGGACATAATTATATTGTATTCTTACTTTAAGCCGACATATTCTTCCATTTGTTGTGATTCTACAAGCTACAATGTCAAGTCCACTACAAGGATTTGATCACAACATTCAATGTCCTTTCTCAAATGCAGATTCGTATCCAACTCAGAAAATAACTTCTCAAGATCTCTTTTCATGGATAGTTTCTCTGATTCCTTGACTTTTAACTAATTTTCTGATTTTCTATCTTTTCTCTTAACCTCTTTAGGATGATTCTTACAAACTATAATTAAATTTTATGCATGTTCAAGAGGTGATATAGTTTTATCCTTTAACGCTTCTTCTTCTTCAAGTTTCTATTCTAATATTTTATTCTTATTTCTAAGATTTTTAATTTCATCAGGAGAAGAATTTAAATTCACCTTAAGGACCTATTACACCTTCCATATCTAATTCATTCGTGTCTACCAAATATTCATCAAGTTATACATTGGACATCTTTTCTTCTACAAGTTATGGTTTTTCATTCTTGTTACTATTCCTCTTTCCCATGAAAACTAGTGCCCCAATACCAAGAACCTTTCAGTTGTCTAAACTTTATTCAAGATTCTATCTCTACTACCACTTATTGGAGTATGAAGAACACCAAGAGTGGGGCGAATCGGTGTTCAAGTTTTCAATTTACAACTAATACTTTTCTGACAACAATTTAATGTTCAATTTAATTCAAATATGACTATCCATAAATATTCAAATGAAATGAAATAGATACATTAAATTGTTGTGATAATCATGAAAAAACAAAGCTCATAAAAAAATCATTAAATGGTGTTTTTCATGAGTTCAAAACCCTCATATAAATAAAAAAATACTCGTAAAGTGCCTCACTGGAGTAATTGAAAAAATTCCTCACTAGAAAAGCCTCACTGGCTACATAAAATGCTTCACCGGTGAAAAACTTTATATCAACATAAATGTGAAAATAAAATAACATAGTAAAATATGTTTTTCACTACAAATCATTTATGGAATATCTCATTTTCATTTGAGATTCAATAATATATAAGTCTATGTATCACCATATAACCAATACTTAAAGTGCTTTCACAATTTTTAATAATAGATTATACCTTAATAAATTCAACATAAATAGAACAATAACTCTTTGCACAATATAAACAACACATTTTTCCAGACCTATATAATTATTAAGTTACATCTTTATAGCAATAATAACTTTGGATAACTTCCAACAAAAACTCAGTATGAAACTATTTTAAAAATTGGACATTGTAACTAAAGAAACTCCCATGATTTAATAACTCAACAATCGGACAACATCCTAGTGTTAAGGATAATGTGACAAAAATAGTTGATATCACTTGGAGAACTCACCATGAAATAATCATTTCCAAAAAATTGAGTCTTGCAACTGTCATACTCTTCCTTAAGTGCCCCTTTGTGAAAAGAAAATCTATACCCTAGAATTCTCGCTAATGCACAAACCATGCCCTAGCATATCAGCTAGGGTTTAGAGACTAAGAGAGTGCCTTTGTAAATTCCTTTGAAACAATGATTTTGAGAAAAACAACAATACCTCATCTTTTGTGCCCTAATCTTAAAGCCATCATAAATGCTTTTGATGAAAATGATACCAAAAAAAATGTCCAACAACAATGACAAATTTTTATTCTTATTATGAGTATTACACATTTTTCTCAAAACTTCAAAAAAAAAAAACAATATTATCACCATAATGCATGTCATAATGTCTCTTGTATATACCATGGCTGAAACCTTATACCAATTGTGTACCAACATGTTCTCACACATCAAAATACCATGTAATTTTTCATGATCATAGTTTTGTTCCATTTATTTTTCAAATAGGTCATTTATGAATTAACCATTCTTGTGTTAAACAACTTATTGATAACTTATCAACCATGCATAAATAAGCCATTGATAGCTTATCTATGAAATATTAATAAGTTATCAATTCCTTATTAGTGACAAGGATGTAGAAGGTGTCAATACCTTGTGAATGACAAGAATACCTAATATACAAATGTGACAAAGATGAATAATACCTTATAAAAAATAATGATATATAACATATCAAAAATGTATGCAACCATATACAATGATATAGAAAACCATCCTTTATACATGTCTATTGAATTGAGTATGCCAAAATCATATCAATGAGCATCAAAATATCCCATCCACTGTAATATAACATATGTCAATTTACTATCAATGTGTCATGAACTGAAATATATAATAATCTAGTATGAAGTTTATAATAAGTTGAAATGTATCAATAAAGATCGTAAATGATAATACCAATATCAATGGAAAACTAATAAGTGTTAATATCAATATGAAATGATGATACTAACATGAAGGTGAGACAAGTGTATCACTATGTATAATTGCCAATCAAATGTACACATGTTCATTGAACAATACCAAACCTATATTCATCTTTCCAATTATCCCACCATTGTGTCTCTTGGCATCGAGGACAACAAACAATTCTAGTAACATGATATTTTGAAACTAACAGGTTTGTGTCTTTTTCATCAAGGGAAACAACAAAGAGGGAAATAGAGAGTCGAGGGAAAGTTTGACTTGCCCTATACTAGTCACAATCAAATCTAATTTCTGTTGACTTAAGCTTTGTATCTAAATTTTCTACCACTATCTTCATACCTATGCCACTTGTCACGTGAACCTTCACAATTATTTTTAGGGAAAATAGATTTTGAAATGGGCCTTCCCTAGTGAAACCTCTATTTTGGAATCAACCCTGAAATTAAATTAAAAGTTCTTGGAATAGAAAGAATGTGTGTAATTAGTAGAATAGTTTTTATGAGAAGGATAGGAAAGTCTTATACCCTGATAATGAAAATAATTCTTAAAATGAGTTTATAGGTGTTGAAAATACCTAAAAGTACATTACAAAAGACATGCTTGCATGATGATTGTTTAATTCTCATCGTAAATGAAGGTTGAAATACCTTAGTTTCTTGATATGATTGAATTCTCCTTGAATTCTTGAATACTTTATTTTCTTGATTGACTTTGTGAATTAAATTCTTGTAGATAAATTTATGGATTCCAAAATATGTGAGGTATTTTTTCTTTTATTCCTCTCCAAGCAATTGCAGAGTTCTAAAATCAAAAGATGATTATACAATTTCAAATTTGGACATTGACTAATTTGTGGGGAATGGGGTACCTCCCAATGTATGGGAAAATCTATCCCACTCACAGCTCTATTTGGTGCCTTATTCCAAGAAATCAAGGGTCAAATTTAAATTATAGGTCCTTTAGGATATATGGATCCCCAAAAATTGCACAAAATTGAGGTTTGACAAGAGAAAATGTGTGAAATAAGGCACACATGATATTAGGGCATATGTATGAAAATAATGATTGAATCTACCTTCCTTTGTCTTCTTATCTTCAATTTTAGGAGTGGCAGCATGTTGTGCTCAACCAACAATTTCCTTATTCTTTTGTGGATATTTTTTGTATGACTTCTTATGAATTGTTTTAATTCTTAACAAATTATCTACCACAATGGTTCCTTTTTTAAAAACAAAATTTTCTCAAAATGTAACCTTGATATTTTAAAGGTCTTTTCTTAAAGTGACTACCTCTTCTTCAAGTTTCAGACATTTTCTTGATTTAACTTGTAAGTATATATAATTTTTTCACTTCATTTAATCTATTATTTTTCAACTTCTAACCTCATATTTTGACATAATTATATTGTGTTCTTACTTTAACTTGACATCTTCTTCCATTTTTTGTGATTCTAAAAGCTACAATGTCAAGACCACTACAAGGATTTGATCACAACATTCAATGTCCTTTCTCAAATGCAGATTCGTATCCAACTCAGAAAATAACTTCTCAAGATCTCTTTTCAAGGATGTTTTCTCTGATTCCTTGACTTTTAACTAATTTTCTGATTTTCTATCTTTCTCTTAACCTCTTTAACGCGAGCCTTACAAAGTGTAATTAACTTTTATGAATGTTCAATAGGTGATATAGTTTTATCCTTTAATGCTTCTTCTTCTTCAAGTTTCTATTCTAATATTTTATTCTTATTTGTAAGATTTTTAATTTCATTTGGAGAAGCATTTAAATTCACCTTAAGCACCTATTACACCTTCCATATCTAATACATTCATGTCTACCAAATATTCATCAAGTTATACATTGGATATATTTTCTTCTACAAGTTATGGTTTTTCATTCTTATTACTATTCCTCTTTCCCATGAAAACTAGTGCCCCACTACCAAGAACCTTTTAGTTGGTTAAAATTTATTCAAGATTCTATCTCTACTACCACTTATTGGAGTATGAAGAACACCAAGAGTGGGGCGATTCGGTGTTCAAGTTTTGAATTTCAAACTAACTCTTTTCTGACAACAATTTAATGTTCAATTTATTTCAAATATGATTATCCATACACATTCAAATGAAATGAAGTAGATAAATGAAATTGTTGTGATAAACATGAAAAAACAAATCTCATAAAAAAGTCATAAAATGGTGTTTTTCATGAGTACAAAGCCCTCCTATGAATAAAAAAAACACTCGTAAAGTGCCTCACTGGAGTAATTGAAAAAATTCTTCCCTAGAAAATCCTCAATGGCTACATAAAATGATTCACCAGTGAAAACATTTATATCAACATAAATGCGAAAATAAAATAACATAGTAAAACATGTTTTTCACTACAAATCATTTATGGAATATCTCATTTTCATTTGAGATTCAATAATGTATAAGTCTATGTTTGAACATATAACCAACACTTAAAGTACTTTCACAATTTTTCATAATAGATTACACATTAATAATTTCACCATAAATAGAACAATAACTCTTTGCATAGTATAAACAACACATTTTTCCAGACCTATATACTTATTAAGTTACATCTTTATAGCAATCATAACCTTGGATAACTTCCAACAAAAAATTTGTATGAAACTATTTTAAAAGTTGGACATAGTAACTAAAGAAACTCCCATGATTCGATAATTGAACAATGTGAGAACATCCTAGGGTTAAGGATAATGTGACAAAAATAGTTGGTATCACTTGGAGAACTCACTGTGAAATTATCATTTCCAAAAAATTGAGTCTTGCAACTATCATGGTCTTCCTTGAGTGTCCTTTTATGAAAGGAAAATCTATACCCTAGAATTGTTGCTAATGCACAAAACATGCCCTAGCATATCGGCTAGGGTTTAGAGACTAGGATAGTGCCTTTGTAGATTCCTTTGAAATAATGCTTTTGAGAAAAACAATAATACCTCATCTTTTGTGCCCTAATATTAAAGCTTCATAAATACTTTTGATGCAAATGATACCAAACAAAATATCCAACAAAAATGATGAATTTTGATTCTTATTACGAGTATTATACATTTTTCTCAAAAAAAACAAAAAAAAAAAAACAATATTATCAACATAATGCATGTCATAATGTCTCTTGTATATACCATGGCTGAAACCTTATACCAAGTGTGTACCAACATGTTCTCACACATCAAAATGCCATGTAATTTTTCATGATCATAGTTTTGTGCCATTTATTTTTCAAATATGTCATTTATCAATTAACCATTCTTGTATTAAATAAGTTATTGATAACTTATCAACCTCGCATAAATAAGCCATTGATAGCTTATCTATGAAATATTAATAAGATATCAATTCCTTATTAGTGAAAAGGATGTATAAGGTGTCAATACCTTGTGAATGACAAGAATACCTAATATACCATGTGACAAAGATGAATAATACCTTATAAAAAGGAATGATATATAATATATCAAACATATATGCAACCATGTATAAAATGATATGGCAAACCATCCTGTATACATTTCCACTGAATTGAGTATGCCAAAATCATATCAATGAGCATCAAAATATCCTATCCACTATAATATAACATATGTCAATTTAGTATCAATGTGTCATTAACTGAAATATATAATAATCTAGTATGAAGTGTATAATAAGTTGAAATGTATGAATAAAGATCGTAAATGATAATACCAATATCAATGCAAAACTAATAAGTGTTAGTATCAATATGAAATGATGGTACTAACATCAAGGTGAAACAATTGTATCACTATGTATAATTGCCAATCAAATTTACACATGTTCATTGAACAATACCAAACCTATATTCATCCTTCCAATTATCCCAAAAATTGTGTCTTTTGGCATCAAGGACAACAAAAAATTCCAATAACATGATATTTTGATACTAATAGGTTTGTGTCTTTTTCATCAAGGGAAACAAAAGAGAGGGAAATAGAGAGTCTAGGGAATGTTTGACTTTCCCTATACTAGTCACAATCAAATCCATTTTCTGTTGACTTAAGATTTGTATCTAAATTTTCTACCACTATCTTCATACCTATGCCACTTGTCACGTGAACCTTCACAATTATTTTTAGGGAAAATAGATTTTGAAATGGGCCTTCCCTAGTGAAACCTTTATTTGAGAATTAACCTTGAAATTAAATTAAAAGTACTTGAAATAGAAAGAATGTGTGTTGCTAGTAAAATAGTTTTGATGAGAAGGATAGGAAAGTCTTATACCCTGATAATGAATATAATTCTGGAAATGAGTTCATAGGTGTTGAAATTTGCAATAACATGATTCTACAAATATCTAAAATTACATTACAAAAGACATGCTTGCATGATGATTGTATAATGCTCGTCATAAATGAAGGTTGAAATGGCTTAGTTTCTTTATATGATTGAATTCTCCTTGAATTCTTGAATACTTGATTTTCTTGATTGACTTTGTGAATTAAATGGTTGTAGATAAATTTATGGATTCCAAAATATGCGAGGTATCTTTTCTTTTATACCTCTCCAAGCCATTTTAGGGCTCTAAAATCAAAGGGAGCGATGTAAGTTTGAACATCCCACTAAAATCAAAAGATGATTATACAATTTCAAATTTGGACAATGAATAATTTGTGGGGAATGGGGTATCTCCCAGTGTATGGGGAAATCTATCTTACTCACAGCTCTATTTGGTGCCTTATTCCAAGCAATCAAGGGTAAAATTTAAATTAGATTTCCTTTAGGATATAGGGATCCCCAAAAATTGCACAAAATTGAGGTTTGACAAGAGAAAATGTATGAAATAAGACACACGTATGCAAATGATGATTGAATGTCTGAAATAATTAAAGGACCACACCTAATTAAATGCCCTCATAGAGATTTGATGATTTTTAATTAATAAAAGACTCGTGATTTCAATTTCTTAAAAATAAATAGATTCAATAATTAATACAGGACTTATGTTTAAATATATATTGAATAAATTGATACGAAATGCCCTTTGATTCATGAAATAATGAACACACATTACCAAACCTTACCAAGGTTATTGCAATTTATAACATTACATTTAGTCATCACTGTAGCAAGAGTGTGAGCCTATATGCATTATCATGATAAAGTAGAAGAAAAAGATATATGATAAAGAGAGATGATAAAAAAAAAAAGTATTGAATAGATAAGACATCACTAAGTTTGATGAAACAATCCACCAAACCAAGGATCTTAACTCATAAAAGCATGTGCAAGAGCACAAATAACAAAAAAAAAATATAGTCACTTTATAAGGCTCCAAGTCAGCTAGTTGAATATAACCACAGTGATAAAAATGTCTCAACCATTAATATCATTATTTAAATTCTATTGCAAGAGCACAAGTGGTTATTTAGAAAGAAAAGAGCACATATGAAAGATGAACAATACTCCATAATGCAATCGACTAGAAAAGTGTGTTATGATTATATGATCATGGAGGAGAGAGAAAGGAAATCATGAATGACACATGTTATAATATTGTACATTATGCTAGGCGAGCCATGCTAAAAGAGGAGATAGAGTTGAAAGAAAGTAGTATTATGGTAGTCAAATCATCCTAAAAAGAGATATTTTGGCGCAAAGAGAGTTGATGGGCCAACAAGTTATGTTATGCTAGTCAACTTATCTTGAATATATGCACAAAGGAGAGGTCAAATGAGCTAGAAAAGTGTGTTAGGCTATACCAAGAATAATCAATGGTGAAAGGAGACTCATTGAGTCACAATAAATTGTGTTATGTTAGCATAGTCAACCTTGAATATTTGAAATAAGAGAAACCAAAATATTTACAAGGATACCACATATGCCCTTCTTTAAGATAGAAAAATATAAATATATTGATACATTAAGGAAAAGAGGAACTAATATAAACACCTTCAATGCAAGGGAGACATCGTTTAAACCAAACTCAATACAAGACAAAGAGGTCACAAATTTTATCAGTGAAGGAAGAGATATTTGGAAATTGATATGATGTAAAAAGTGTAAACAGATCCTTTTGGGGGATACACAAGAGGGGGAAGATATATTTCCTCAAAATATATCTATCTCCAAGAGTAGTTCAAAATTACACCATTAGCCAAAAGAGGCTAGGAGAACACAACCTCACACCTTTCCCATTTGTAGGTAAAAGGATTCTTGATGAAGAATAAGACACTTTTAGTTCCTAATTATCAGATTTTTTTTTTATGATAAGCATGTAGTTGCAAACAAATAAGATTTTTTCATCAAGAATATACAACTATTACATAAGAGATAATCCATGAGAAAAACAAACAATTCCATGTAAGAAAGAATGCCATATCATAAACAAATACTACTTAACCAATAGAAAGTGGATCCTTAGAAAGGATATATTGAAAGACTACCCTTCCCCTCTAGTCATAGAGAAAAGGATACGAAGAGGTATTATTTTTATCAAAATGGAGGATTGCACATAAGATTGTGATGACATATAAGTGACTAAATGTTTGATAATGTTAAGTTGAAGATAATGCAAGGCATTAATTTAGTTAATGGTTTGTATTGTCATTGATATCAAATTGATATCATCTGTATGATCATTTACATAATGCCAAATACCTAAGAGAATCAAAGGACCAAAGGTTATGCTTTCAGCAATGCATAAAAGTCAAGTATACACTTAGTGACAAACAACACCGACAGAGTGCACACCATCGGTAAAAGCAAACATGAACAGTTACAGTGTTACCTGATGATAGGAAGGATAGTGTTTCCTGAAAAAGAAAAACCATAGAATGCCCGATGATAAAAGAAAAGAGTAACCTGACAGAAGAAAATACAATGTTTCCCAATGGACAGAGATCATGAAGTTAACTAGATTCTCACTGACGGAACTGTCAGTTGTCACCAACAACTAACTGTAAACATGACCGACGGAACAGAGAGTTCAAAAAAAGATAAAATATCTAGTTGGCAGAGCTAAATAAGGACTTAACTGGTTTTCTACTTTGTTTTATTCAACCAGAGATAAGTGATTGATTTAAAACTTATTTGTATAGTTGGCAAGAAGATATCTATGAGACAAATCAGGAGTTATGCTTTAAATCTAATTGGATGGATTGTTTTTCATGCCAAGAATCAAGAATCAAGAAACAATGAATATTATGTCTATATAAGAGACAATATTAATTCATTTTCACAAGCATGAAAATGTGATTAAGGGGAGTGAATAGAAAGAGGATACTAAAGAGAAAATGATGAAAAAATACTTCATCCAGTCCTGATCAATCAAGCTAAAGGAGAGCTAAGAAATTCTGTAGACACCGACAAACAGTAAGCACGGCATCATAGAGAAGAAAGTGTGGAGCACAAAGAATTGAATTGATACATTGATCAGAGAGGTAATGTACTTATATATATTTGAAAATATGAAATTCAAAGTTGCAATATGAATAGGTCATAATGTTTCAGTTTAACTATTGAAGCATTCAGTCTCTTAACCAGGGACTTAACAGTCTTCTATATATTAAGGTACATCCCAAGGAGTTCCAAAAATGTTGATTCATGAAATTATCATTGGATATGCTCGGTACCTATTTACAATCTTAGATAGAGGTTGATTCAAGGATGTCATCATTAGATCCCTGATACTAAGTGACAACCTCTATGTATAAAATCTTCTAACAAGGTCGCACCTAAAAGTGTGTTTGTAACTTTTAACATGGTTGGCTCTTAACAGGGCTCAACTCAGAAGAGTGAAAATTTGGGGTACCGGTCCTAGTTGTTTTTCCCTTAATAGGGTTTCCATGTTAAAATCCATGTGTTATGTGTGTATGATTCATTTCTTTACTATTTTTTATCTTACATAATTCATTCTGGATATATCGGTATACTCTTCTTTTTTACTAAGTTTCGTTAAATAGATATACTACCTATCGGTAATCAAGAAAGAATAAGGATTGACAGAGAACACCAACAGACAGTTAAATAGTATTAGTATTTCATGGCATTCATCTTGTAGGGAAATAATAATATGAGGTTTATTGATTAGTAGTTAAAGTTTGAAGGATAAATTTTTTAGGTGATAGATTCACTCCCCCTCTCAGTTATTAATAACAACTGATATCAGAGCGTGTGTGCTTAGAAGGAAGGTTTCAAGACCTAAGCCAATGATCACATGATGAATAGATGAGATGTGCCCAAGTTGAACAAAGATAATTTTGCTTCATGGTAAAGTAGGATAAGAATCCACTTATCAGGTATTGGTAATGATGTTACTCAATTCCTAGAAATTGAATATGTGTTTCCCATAGGAGCACCAATAGTTAAAAAAATGAGAGAGAAGCATGAACACAATGGTATGATGATAGAGCTTACTTCCTCACTCTTTGATGTTGAATTTGAAGATGTCAAAGAATGCAAAACTGCAAAGCAGATTTGGCAAAAATTGAAGCTTTATTGGTTAACAGTTTGTCCTCCTATTAGATTTATAATCTCTAACTCTTCTTAACACCCAAGGTGAGAGAACAAAAGGATGTCACCAAAAAATGGGTCAGTGTAAATCATTTATCATTGCCCTCTGAATTGACAGGTACAACTCCCTAATTGTGTTTGATATGCAATGTATATGTCTTTCTATTGATCATCAGATTTATTCATTATGAGTTTTAACTAAATTGCTTGTAGACACAAACAATTCAGGCAAGGATAATGCTTAATCTATATTCAAATCTAATCTACCTATTCTAAAAATGCATATTCTACTAAGGAGAACAGAAGTAGAATCATACATGGACAACAAATAGAATTGCTTACGCTGTAACTTCTAATATGAAATAGAATCCAAATAGAATTGCTTACGCTGTAACTTCTAATATGAAATAGAATCCAAATAGGAATTAAGGTTCCACATACAATTGTACTTTCTATTCTGATGCACCTAAATTACTGAATGAATAGGAGAAGAATCATACATGATAGGTAAATAGAATTACTTTCACTGCAATCACAGACGTGAAATAGAATCCAGCATGCAACTGTAACTTCACATATGACTGTTCTATCTATTCAAAATGAAAATGATTCACTAAAATGGCACAACAAACATCAGACAAAGCCTTTTTAAATATAATCACTTCTGCTTCATTAACAAGTTTGCCGACCCCTTGGTCTCAGAAAATGATTTACAATAAATAACATCTCTAGCAACCGTTCAACTTCTCCCGATGAATTTTCAGTTTTCATAACTGATTCTTTCCTCATTTTCTATTTGAATGTGAGGGAGTAAAGTATTAAAATCTTTATTTTATTTCCAATCAACTTCCTGCTTTAAGACTTTCTGGCTTCTCATAAAATTACTCATATCTCTTGATCTCCCAAAATTTCCACAACTCATTACCCGTGATAATTTTTAATGACTGGGCATAATTATTTGACAAGTGACATTATGCCCAAGACTATGTGTCAAAATCTCTAAATATTCATATAATCCAATGATACTAATGAATTTATGCATCTTTTAACTATCTTTCTTTAGACACACAATACTAGTTCCTTCAAAACATAATTCAATTTGACATTCTTGTTATTCTGGAGAGACTCTTACACAGAGATGAATAACTTCTGAAATAGATACAAACTCTTCAATTGCTCAGATGAGGATGGCCACAAATTAGTCTACCACCAACATACTTGAATCTTAGCAAGATCCAACAGTTAGTTTGGAAGATATAACCCCCGCACTAAGACTGAGTTTTTCATAAATTTGTACTATGAAGAGCGTAGCAGAAAATGGATTTTCCGCTACGCATTTCTTACCATCTCACTTCTCCATTTTGGAAAATTGGAAAAGAGCTTCTCTCAGTGTAAAATGACCATCTCACTTCTCTATTGCGGAAAATTGGAAAAGAGCTTCTCCGACAGAAAATTGGAAAAGAGCTTCTCCTGGCGGAAAATTGGAAAAGAGCTTCTCCATTGCGGAAAATTGGAAAAGAGCTTCTCCAACAGAAAATTGGAAAAGAGCTTCTCCATTGTAGAAAATTGGAAAAGAGCTTCTCCAATGGAAAATTGGAAAAGAGCTTCTCCTGGCAGAAAATTGGAAAAGAGCTTCTCCATTGCAGAAATTGGAAAAGAGCTTCTCCAGCGGAAAATTGGAAAAGAGCTTCTCCATTTGCGGAAAATTGGAAAAGAGCTTCTCTGGCAGAAAATTGGAAAAGAGCTTCTCCTGGTGGAAAATGACCATCTCACTTCTCCATTGCAAAAAATTGGAAAAGAGCTTCTCCATTGTAGAAAATTGGAAAAGAGCTTCTCCTTTGCGGAAAATTGGAAGAGAGCTTCTCCTGGCGGAAAATGACCATCTCACTTCTCCATTGTGGAAAATTGGAAAAGAGCTTCTCCATTGCGGAAAATTGGAAAAGAGATTCTCCTAGTGGAAAATGACCATCTCACTTCTCCATTGTGGAAAGTTGAACTTTGACTGTGAAAAGCATAGCAGAAGATAAACTTTTTGCTTCTTTAAAACTTTGTCAGATTTTCACCAGTCTACTTCAACATCTGCATGTTTTGAACTTTGAAATAATTCAACCTTCATAGAAATATTGTTAGTGAAATCTGTGAACACATTAAGGGAATTTAGTTTCATGGGAGGCCACTTTTAAAGTTTAAAAATGGGTGACTGAAAGTCAGACAACAGCTGGCTCCGACTGGGGGATCATGTACTGCAAGGTGCATGAAGAATTCAGCTTCCCTGGTGAGACAAGTGCCTTATCCATTGGGTTGTGGAGTCTAGACCAAAGAAAACAACAAGAAGTTGCATACAGGGAGGGCAGAGGGGAGCAGGGAAGACTAAAACAAAGCAGGAGAAAACAACAACAAAGAAAGAAAGGAAAGACTACACTGAACACACAAAAATTGGAAAGAAAACCTATCTACAAAAGGTGAGGAGACCTCACTAGCAGGACCAAAAGAAAGAAAGATTCATATGCGGGCATTTACAGGAAGAGAGAAGTATGAACCTTTCCTAAATAGAGGAAGATGCTTCACCAATTGGAAACAACATTGATAACTCCTGGCTACTCCTTCATTGTTGAACTTGAGTCCAAAAGCTATCTGCAACATGATAACCCATAGGATCTTTCCAAACAGCCATGCCTCATTATAAATCTCTGATTCATCTATGCTCTCATGTACATCCTTTCTTGCATTATCAACCTTCTGTGATGGAAGAAGATATTCAACATATTCTGAATGCACTACTGGAATATAATTCAATTCATCTCTTTCAGCATTATCATCTCTATTTTCTCTATCATCTTCCTTAGTAGAGATATCAACATTCAAATCAAGATTAACAAAATCAGAACATTGCAAATCCTCTAGAAGAGAAATAGCATGATACCGTTTGCAAGCACTACCAATAATAACTTCTGATTTCAAACCAGAGCTGAAACAAAATGCATCTCCATTACTCATGGTCTCTTCGAGGACTAGAATATCTTCTTCATTTGTTATAATTGTTAATCCTTCAAGATGTTCATCTAGTTTTAGAATTCCAATATCTAAATTAACTATAGAAGAAGATTCACCTATGGTTGGCACCATGAATTGATCAATTTTCATTTCAAGATTAGGAAAATCTTTATCTAATTCTCTGTCTTCTACATGACACTATAGTACTTCATCAATATCTGAAACCTCTTGTTCAAAATCTATTGTTGCATCAATTTCTTTATCAATATTTTCAGTAAGATGATTGACATAAAATATTTAAGCCTTTTCATTCACACATCTTTGATCAAGATCATTCGGCATTCTATTATCTTCAAAACAAAATATCTCTGATATCTGATCTTTATCAGCCATAATGAAAGAAGAATCGACACTATTATGTTCTTCAATAACATAAAAAATTTCATTTTTTAATAGTCCATCAGCCTTAGGATAATATCTAGAAAAACATTTTGAAACATCACCCACATTCTTTTCATCCAATCTACAATTTTCAGCAACACAAGGAAAAGAAAACATAGATACATCTTCTTTTTCAATTTTGTTTACCTTTTCTTTTTGAACTTCAAGAATCTCCATAGGCTGGGAATGTTTCTTTTGCTGATGACTCATCCAAGGTAATCCATCATTCCTTTCATCCACCTTGTAAAAAGGTAGTTGATCTTTAATAGTTGGCTGCGGTTCCTCCAAAGTATCAAAACAATTATCCCCATCTTTTGAATCTGTCTCATACTCACAATAAAAGTTTACAGAGTCGCCATGAGGAGTATGATAATCTTCATTTTCTAGATATTCAATACTTTGCCCTTTTTCTTCATGATTTACTCTGAGATGAAAGGCATGAGAATTATGTCTTTTGGGAGGAGCTTCAATAGCTAATCTCTATGAATTATCATTTCTACCTTGATGTCTTGATCCTTCTTGGTAAGGATGATAAAATGTATGAGCTGGTGTAGTAATCTGTCTTTTCAATGCATTTATCTCATTAGATAACTTCTGCAACATAGTTTCTGTACTGGTTGAAGTACTGGTTGTACTACTTGTGAATCCAGCATGAAATTCCTTCTTCCATCTCCCGGAAGCTATCATATCATCTTCCATTTCTTCAGCTTAAGTTTTTGCATCTTGAAAATCCATTACATTAGCTCTTCTTAATTGATAACCAAGTTCTGGAGGCATAGAACTAATGTAAAATGTTTTTAGATTATTTCCAGTGGGTGCACTAGTAGCTGGAATTATTTTGATAAGTTTATTAAATCTAGCATTGAAATATCTCATGGAGATAGATGGTTCCTTCTTTATCTGAGCCAGTTGTAACAATAAGACCTGAGCATCTTTAGCAGTCTTATATCTTTCTTCAAACTTTTGTTTCATATCAATCCATCCGGTAATGCATCTTGTAGGTAAATCTTGAAACCACTCTGTAGCATCACCGACAAGGCTATCTACAAACAATCTAACAGCAACATATTCATGCTGAGGATTCACCACACTACATGCCTTATGAAAAGAATTCATATGTTGTTCTGCAGATATTAAGCCATCACCATTGAATCTTGGAAAGTTCTTTCTAAAACCTTTTGGTAAATCATGACATGCTAAAAAATTCAACGGTCCAATAGCATTTCCCCAAGGAATGACCATAATTGCTAATCATGTATTCTATGACTGAAAGAATTGAAGCTGAGAGGGGAAATGATCTAAATTCTGAGAAAAACTTTTAATATTTCCTTCTTTTTCCTAAAGTTCTCCCCAGCAAAGTTGCCAAAAACTGTTGGTTAACAGTTTGTCCTCCCGTTAGATTTATAATCTCTAACTCTTCTTAACACCCAAGGTGAGAGAATAAAAGGATGTCACCAACAAATGGGTCACTGTAAATCATTTATCACTGCCCTCTGAATTGATAGGTACAACTCCCTAATTGTGTTTGTGTTATGCCCTGCATCCCCGTCCCTACATTTTGTGTGCAAAATGTTGGGTCCCCCTTTTTGCTTTTGCCTGCTTTTGTTGCGGTTTCGCCTATCTTTCTTTCCCTTTTGTTTTCTTTCTCCGGGGTTTTCTTCCCCGAAGTGGCATTTTGCTGTTTGTTTACTATCTCTGAGACTCTGGTTTCGGAGGTTGTCTTCTGTTGGGAACCAGATTCTAGACTCCGGGATTCTTCGTCATGATGTTCTTAGGGATATCATCATGAGGAATCTCCAGGCCCAGAGTCCGGAGGTTTTGCCTGTCTGGAGATCGCCAGAAGGAGGAGGATTTCCTTTTTACTGCAGGTATAAATATAAATTATCTGTCACTTTCACACTTACCACGATTAAAACCTTCGAGCACTTAGAGAAAATTAGAGAGATTTTAAAGCTATTAACAGAGCGTTTGCAGAGAATTTGTGATAATCAAAGCTTAACATCTTCTGCATTCTCAGGCAAGTGCAAGTGCTTGGTGGTGGTGCTCTTGATCAATTGACCGCTCGGGCTCCTGTGGTAAACCCTTCTCTTTCCTCTTCCTTCTGCATTCTTAGGTTGGTGCTTCCACCTTCCCTCCCCTCCGTTTTGCTTCCGTTTTCCAGTTTTGCTTTGGTTTTTTTGGTTTTGTTCTTGTTCGTCTAGTTTTGTTTTGTTTCTCTGTCATGTCTGGTCCTTCATTTCTGGTTTTTCCACCCGTTGGTGGGTCGGCTCTACTAGAGGGTTTTCCACCCTCTGTGCAGAAGATGTTTCTATAAATAGTGTAAATAGTGGTCTATTTGTAAATATGTAGATAAGCTGTATATTTGTTCCTGCCTTATCTTTTTTTTCCTGTGAGCGTCGTCTCGCATTGTATATTCATGTATATATGTATATAGTTGTAAATAGTCTATGTATATCTTCCCATTTTGGTGTGTATATCCCTCAGATTTATGTGTATCCTTCCAGGTGGCTTGGCTAGCTGGTTGAGTCACCCCCATTTCTGGTTTTCCTTCTTCGAACTCGCTTCAAGGCAGAAAACCACATGTTTGAAACTCGGCTCATAGCCGGTTTCAAATAGGCGGTTTTCTCTCTCCTCCTTGAACTCTGCCAGAACTACATTTATTTATCATGCACGCAATTAATTCCAACTAAGTGGCTTTCCCTTTTCACATGTTCAAATAGTTGGTTCCGCTGTCATCGCTATCACATATATTTAATGCCAACGCACGTGGCGCCCACGTGGGCTTGACAACTTGCCCTTTTCACACATCTTTGCTAAGTCATTTTTTCTGACCTCAGGCCTTTTACCACCACCCATCTTGTGTCCTTACCAAGTGTAATAAATCCCCAGACCCGGATGTGTAATAAAGATTCTTAAAATTTTGCGATGTGTTTTGTTTTTTGGTTATCTTTGCATGACACTAACTTCTCAGGAAGGCAAAACATCATGGTAGTAAGTTCCCTGGGTCCCGGAATAATTATTTTTAATAAATGTATTCTGATGGTCGTCCTGTCTTGCAGGTTCCTAGACTTCATATTCCAAACATGTCTGAAGCATCCGCATCATCTCCGCCTGGAAGTCCAGAACTACCAACCGCAATGGAGACTAGGGCCACCGCAAAGTCCAAGATGGAGAGGGCCCTAGAAAAATTGCCCCTCACCATGAAGTTTGTGCAAGAAAATGAGATTGTGGGATCAAAGATTGAGTCTAAGGTAAAACAGATGACTGACACCAATGTTGGGACCTAGGTAGAAATGCAGGCCTTGGTGAAGATAATGCACATCCAGCGACAAGTTGGAGATCAATTGGCGATTAACTTTGGGAACTCTGGAATCCTCCGGGTGGCTTGTTTTCTGTACTCCGTGCAATCTCCAGAGCTTATCTTAACATTGGCGAGCCACTACAACTCTTCTATCTGGGTCATCATGCTTGCACCCGTGGAGCCTACAGGATATCCCACTCCACTGGTGTCTCTCGACCCAGTCACATTCCAGACAAGCTTGGGGATCCCACAGTTTGACAAGGCCTCGGTTGTTACAAGGACTGATGCCTTGAAGCAGTTTACACAGCTGGAGGATGCCGCCTGAGTTTACATGAATACCCACTGGCTTAAGACCCCAAAGAGGGACCCAAAGAGGATGAAGATAGAGATCCCCCATTCTGAATTCAAAGAGAGCATCCAGATGGGGATGATAGCATTAGCCTGGGTCTTCAGGTAACCCTCAGCCAGAGAATTTGCCAAATGGATGTACTATTTCCTCCTTGGTATCAGCACCAAGGGGGGATTCTTCGACTGGGCCACCATAATTTCTAATCATGTCGACTCTGGTCTCCAGCAACTGGCCCAAAAGAAGAAGTTCTACATGTCTTCTTATGTCTTCTGGGCCCTAGCTCAGCAAAGGCCCCATTCCAATGGCCTACTCACTGACGAAGTACTCGGGATTGACCTGGGACAAAAAGCACTGTGGGACCATTTTCCGCAGATTCAATGGGAGGCCAGCTTCCCCAATTTCTTCCTGGTAAATGACACGCTCATTTACTACCATCTACTCACACCCACCTGGGATGCCAGATACCGCCTGTCAACTGAGGCGATGAAGTTAGTCAGCAGCTATGGGCATTATTATATTCAGTTCCAACAGCACTTGTACATTAGGGTCGCCAGCTTCTCTGGGAAGCCCTACTTGTTACCCAGGCACTGCGGGGACAAGATCATGCTACTGGAATATTGCCAAAAAATAATGGAATTGCACGCCTTCTTGGCCCTTAAGAAGGTCCCAAACATTTCATTCCTAATCTCCTGCGGGGACTACACATGCAGGCTGGCCGCCGCAAAGGTTGCAGACAGTGAGTTCAAAAGTTACAACTTGCAAGAATTCTATTTGGCATGAAAAAAATTTGATCCGCATGGTCAAATTACAACGGCACTGCCCCGCACTTTGGAGCCTCATCGTATACATATGGACGACTTCTGGGTAGATTGTCAAGATGACGTGGAGGTGCAGAGCAGGCATTATGTCAGAATGACAGCCAGAATGATGTAGAAGCTCTAGCTCTGGAAATTTCTAGCTGACTTCTTGGATGCCACCCCCACTGAAGACCCCCAGTATAAAGAAAGGGGGATCAACAAAAGAGGCCTTCCACCAGTGAATTAGGTAGCCCAAGAAGAGCCCACAATTGAAGACTTCACCCGGGAAGTAGTGGAGCAAAGTCACGCCTAGTTCAAGAAGGTGTGCCCTGGGAGTACTCACTGAATAGCCCAGCTGGCACCAAAGCTAACTCCACCACCAGTACCAAGATTGACCCCGGGGGCTGGGACTTCTTCGCAAGGTGCAGACAAAGAGAAGAAAATAGCTACAACCCCTTCCGCGCAAAAAGTCCCCATACGGGAATAAATAAAATAGTCGATGGCGGCCTCCCAACAGATGAGGGAGCAATTGATAATGAAGCTAGCCACCCCGCCATTAATGACCACGACACTTCATCCTCCATCCTCCCAGTCATTAGCAGCCTTAATGGTCAAGGTGACAGGGGTGGATCCACTAGAGGCAGCGGTAATAAAAGATGCGGGACCCCCTCTGGTAACCCAAAGGAAGAGGAAGCACATAAAATAGCCCAAGGCAGAACCAGCACCAGCGGCGTCCCTCCCCTGGGAAGTAGAGATCCTTTCTTCTAGTTTCCCAGAATCGGAGAAAGAAATAGAGCCTGTAGAGGTCCCAGCCAGTCCCCCTCTGCAAGAGAAATTTGATGATGTATTTGCAACCGACGAGTTTGGGAATTTTCAAGGTGAAGATACACAAGCAGGGACAGAAGTCCCAGATACTAAACAAGAGGCTGTAGATCAAGAAGATTTGGGACAAAAGGCTGTACAACAAGAGCAGCAGGTAGAAGAAAAGGAGCAGGAACTGGGGATTGTCTTCGGGGCTAAGGCAATGCGAGGTCCGGGAGTGGACCAACAAAAATTGAGTGAAAAAATGGCATCTGCTGGGGGGACCCAGACCTGGACATTTGGGAATAACCATTACCCCAGCCACCACATTCCAAGGGCTACTCCCGGGATCCTCTTTTGGGCAGGTGATCATGGTGGCTCAAACTTTAAATCTTGGCCCGAGACCTCCCATACTGCCAAAGGAAGTGCCGACAGAAGAAGAGGCCCCGGCAGAAGAAGACCAAGAAGAGCAAGAAAAGTAGCTTGAAGAAGACATCCTTCAGGAAGCCTACCAGGGTCCAGACCCAACAATAAACATGTAGGACCAGGCTAAGGAGATGGAGATTGAAAAGGGTGTTGCTGCAGACGTTGAGGCAGAGGGAGGGACAGATGAAGTCTGTGTTGAAGAAGAGCAATATCCATCGGATACCGGGAAAGAATCAAAAGAAAAAACTTTGGCGAGAAGGCTGCCTCCCCCACCTCAGTGGCTGGTAGATAGTAGAAAGTGAAAAGCTCAGTCTACTCCAGTAATTCCTCCCTCCCTGGCCGAGATGATGGCTCATGCTCAGGCCCCGCCAAAGGTGAAGAAAGCTTGGACATTTCATACTCTGCAAACTGGGTCGGGTAGAGAAAGGGTTGCCGTTGTGGAAACACCTCCCCCAAACACCAAAAAAGCAACCGCGAATCCCACAAACTAAAGCGTTGCAGAGGTATCCCTGGGCAAAAGGGGAAAGCAAGGAGAGGTCGATTTGCTGAAGGAAGCAACAAGGGCAGTTGAAGCCCAATACAAAAAGGAGGCCCAGAGGCTTAAGGCTGAAAAGAAAAAGAATCCAAACCTCATGGGGTTGCTTACTGAGCTAGCTAGGCCCATCAATGCGGCTCCTCCGGAGACCTCTACAGAAGAAGAAATACTACAGAGTGACATAGACTCCTTGTGGGTAATGAAAAAGAAGGCCCAGCCAGTAGACGAGTGGGTCTTCTTATAGATAGGAAACACCAAGCGTTTCTTGGCATCCACTCTCCTAGACTTATACATGGCCTGACAAGTTATCCATCAGGCGGAGACACTCATTGAGCAGTGGGCGAGTGATGCTAAAAACTACCAAGCATGGAAGGTAGAGCTCGAAGAGCTCCTCACCTTAGGGGAAGATATAATTTTCAAATCTAGAATTTTGGGTGAGGAATCATTTGATTTTGTAAGAACTTAGCACTCCAGGCTTTACCTCACATTGGAGGTAACTAAGAAACTGGTAGAGTCCTTGCAGGAAAAGGTAAACCCTGTAAAATATTCTTCTAATTTATACAAGTCTTTTGTAATAAAAGCTTTCGGGGCTGACCCCCTTAGTACAGATACATATACCCTCAAATATTCAGCTTTGGGGTGTTTTGATGAAATGATGAAGTCCTGATATCAATCCCTAGAGGGGGTAGATGGGGCCAAAATGGCAAGATTAACCCGCATGATACCGAGTGGTCATGACGCGGCAAAGAGGGGAAATGAATTTAAAGAAAATGTTTCGGACCTAGGGGAACAAGTTGAGATAGCCAGGCACAGAAGGTCTAGCCTAAAATAAATAGATGAGGAGGGCATTTCTCACCTCCTCCAGGCCTTCAACTATAATAAGCAACCTTGAGCTTTCTCTGGGGGCCGGGGAGAACTTAAGTGTTGAGTATTCTTTGTGGGGTATTCTTTATTCTTTGTGGGAAGAAATTTTTCGGATCCCGGAGTCCCAGATCCTCAAATTTTGTATTGTTTGAAGTGATTTGTGTCCTGGTCCCCGAGACCGATCGGTCACTTTCAGAGGTGGTTAAAGGCTGTCAGAAGGTAGTTGGCCGCATCAAGGGAGCGTCAACTTGGTAGTTGGTTTCTGATAGGGTGGTCTTCTTGAGGCACCGCTCGCGGGTACACCTGACACATTGAAGATAGGGCACCGCATTTCCCCATTTATGAGGCATGTAGCCTCGGTCCCTGGGGGACCTACTTTCTTCTCTCTCTTCTTTGGCTCTCTTCCTGAGACCGATTCTTCCGCTGCATATTCTTGTCTTATTCTTCTGACATGACAGACCTATTCCATCTCCAGGTCTTTTGTAGGGTGGCGCAGGTAGTATCGGCCCCTAGATATTGTATTTTATTGGAACATGATGTAAAATAGGGTTAGGGTTAGAAGGAAGTTGTATAAATAGGCAAATTGGCCCATTTCTAAGGGTCAGCAAAATTGATGATTTTGTTGTCCATAGCAATAGCAAAGAAATTTCTCTTCTTAAGATGCAGAGCTAAATGCTCCACTATTCTGTTCTTGATAGTTAGATGCTCCCCTGGAGCCACCATTGTATCACGCACCAGTGCTCGCTGGACCAAATATTAATGAAGAAGGAAGAATTCTTGACAATGATGTTATTGGCATTCTTGCTTCTGAGTCAATGGTATTTCAAGTTTTAATGTTCTTTATGTCTTTTACTCTGGTATGTTAAAGTAGATTAACGACCTCTTTAGTTCTGCTACTGATAAAATGCTAGCTGATGGTTATGTGTTTCTTCGGTATTTAGTGTAGTTTACCAAAGTATTATTGATGTTACAGACATTTCAACATGGCTATAGTTAGATGAAATACTTCTAACCCTGCAGGATCTTTTTCTTTTTATTCGCTAAGTATAGAACACTCGAGAAAGCCTTACTCTGATTGAATCTTTGGAGAAGATGAGTTGAAGAAACCAGCTATCTCCCTCGAAAATAGTCATCTCTCCCAGCCGAGCCCTGCAGCATCGTGACCCGACACCCAGGTGCTTGAAGTCCCGGAGGATTTATTTCCCCCGAACAACCTTTGCAGGTGAAGTTGGCTGATTTCCCTGGAACCTGGTGACAACTTATGACTGTTGGTGGACCCAGTCAGCAAAACCCCATCAATAGAAACTGGCACTAGAAGGAGGGCATGAACTCGTCCCCTTCCAGAGATTCTGATTTTACACCTCCTGAGGGTTTTCTGAGTTGTAGTTTTAGGAGACTAGCCTTCCGTGGGATTGGATCTTTCTCCCCAGCAAAATTTGAAAGAGTCCTTAGGTCCACCCCGAGTCCTGAAAGATTTGTCAAACTCGAGCCTCCTGCTTGAAAGAAACGGACCATGAAAAACACACCAGCCACTATTGCCTAGGGATCTACCATACCCCTGAATACTCAAACTTCTCAAACAATCCCAGGGACTAGTACCCAAGCTACCCAACATATAATTCCCCCAATGGCTGCATATTTCAGAAATACCGGGTCCCCAAAGGGCACTTTTTCGTGTGCAACCAATGATTTACACTCTCACCCGGAGAAGATCTACCCATGATACAAGCACCTAGGCTCACGAACCGTAGAAGAACACTTACAGGCATACAAAGATGCCATGAATTGACATTGGATCTAGCATCAAGATCTTGTGACCCGTATGTTCCCCCTATCCTTAGGAAAAAGTGAGTTGAACTGGTACCTTAACTTGCCTACCAACTCCATCAACACTTGGCAGGATATGGAGGATGCCTTCCTTGCTGCCTTTCACGTGCATGTGGACCCAGCCTGGTCCCATAGCCAGTTCATCTCTATTAGGAAGGAACCCAATGAACCTCTTGCAGCATTCAACCATAGGTTCCAGTGCACCCTGAAGCGGTGTACAAGCCCTTTTATCCCATCCCCAGATGTAACCATATAGACCTATCTTAATGCGATGGACCCTTTTGTTGCCACTCTCCTCTGGAGAAAAACTACCCCGGGCAAACGGGACACCTTGGCAAAAGTCTACAACCTAGCCCTAGAGCTGTCCCGCGGTCTCAACAAATCCCTAGGTGGGATTGGGAAGAACACACCTTTCAACATGATCCCCGATGGAAATGTGTATGCCGGGGGCTATAACCCCAATCTGGCGATAGGCACTCATTTGATGGCAACAAATCCCCCACCACCCGTGATAGACCCATAGGCATGATACATTTATCCGACCCAGACCCAGATGACATCAGGTCTGGAAGTCTTCCCTTGGAACCAGCCACAACAGACACAACAGACTCAGATGCAACCGTCCGAAGTGCCATTCTTCCAATCGTCTGCGGCTGAAGGATTGCCACCCTCGACTCTGGTTAATCCTGCTACCTTCCAGGGAAGCCAACAACAACCACAGTTGTCACATTGTGATGCTAACACTCAGTTGACCACCGAGGTTGAATCCCTCTGGAAAATGTTGTCCACCTTGACCATGGACATGGGCCAACTAAAGACGGGGTCCTATGTGTCCCAGAATTCAAATTCCCAGAGGGGAAACATTTTCTCCAGCCAATGAAACAATAATGCCGGAGGGAGAAAATTCAACAACGGGTTTCGGCCCAATCAACAGCAATGGAATAACAACACGAATACCAGAGGCCCGCCTCTGAACCAAAATGCCAACCAAAATGGTGCTGGACCATCACACTTTATGCCAGTCATAGAATTCCATCCCATGACTAACTGGTGTAGATTGCATGATACTGGTTTGCACAACGAGGTAAATTGTGCTACTTTGGAGAAGGTCATCATGATCTCCCAGTTGGACAGACAATAATCACATGATACTGCTCCTCCAGAGCCTCCTATCTAGGAAATAACCCACAGTGCCTTCACCTGTGACACCATCTTCTTCCAGACTTCCAGAGAAGATAAAGAAGAGTCTGAATTACAGGGATTCTTTGATGAATCTATTCCGCCCTTTGAGGCCAACGCCTTCACTAACCCGCTGGATCCATACAATACTCAAAGTCAGGTTGGTAAAGGATGAGTTTACACACCTCCTACCAAAGATACTCCTCCTCCCCAGAATAACGTGACTGATCGACCCGCGCCTCCAAAAGGTCCTAGCTCTAACCAAGCAAAAGATCTCACAGAGGAAAATTGCCAGTTCCCGGGAGGAAGATTTGACATCATGAAATCGTTAGAATAGACCACCACCTCCATGACCTTGATGGAGGTTTTGCTAAATTGTCCCAAGAAAAATAAGTCTCTTCTGAAGCTTTTAGGGAACCCGGAAGAAGTTAACGCCCACCCAAGACCGTCTCCTTCGAAGATGCTAATGCGGCTATTTTCTGGGGAAATAATGATGACCGTCCTTTCCTACTAGGCTTGAACATTTATGGAAAAAATATACACAACTACTTAGTAGACTCCAGAGCTTCAGGCAACATCATGCCTTTGTCCATTTGTCAGAAGCTTGGACTCCACCCCACCCCATCTAATGGCGCAGTAATCCAGCTGGATAAGACTACTGTAAAAATGGTGGGGGAATTGAAGAACGTCTGGATACATCTTATCCAGGACCCCAGGATAGCCAGCATCATTGAAATCTAGGTGGTGGACATCCCAGAGACCTATGGGATGTTACTAAGTCAGAATTGGTCCAAGTCCTTAAATGGATACTTCTCGACCGACTTCACCCACTTATGGCTTCCTTGGGAAGGAGAATCAAATAAGATCCAGGTCAAGAGTGAACCCTGGATGAAGCAAGCCCTTACCAAGGTTGGGAAGGTCAATGAAGTCCTTTTCACAGAGACTTCTGTAGGGGTGTACCACCCTCTTGAAATATTAACATTCAATTTCATCCTCGGAGAAGACCCCGTTGTGCTACAAAGAGCGCAAGACTTTGAAGAAAAAGTGAGAGTTGAAGTTAACTCTCAAGGCACCTCAGCGACCCTTGCCACACTCCTGTCTGGCACTTGGTGCTGAGTGCACTACCAAAAACATTCAAAACTTGAGTGTGGGCCATGTCTCTTGATCGCTAACTGGCACCTTGATACCCTCCAGAATGAACAACATGTAATGGACTCCCAGGGACCCAGTGCCCCTAGGGGATGCGATCCATTGGTACCATCTCCCCGGGAATCCCAAATTCAAAAGACTCCAGAGGAAAATTCTACTTTAACGTCGGTAGTTCGAGAACAAAACCCCAAGTCCCCCAGTAATAATCCAAAGAAAACTTCCCCTCCCCAACCCCAGATTACGAACAATGACTTATGGACCCTGAAGTTTGATGGGTCCCGATCCAAACAAGGCTGTGGGGCTAGGGTAGAATTAATCAACCCACAAGAAAAGTCCTTCCTCGCATCCTATAGGCTATAGTTTAACTGTACAAACAATGTCACAGAGTACGAAGCTTTGGTCCTTAGGCTCTTATTCACACTAAGGAAAGGTATCACCCACCTCCGGGCTTTGGGTGATTCAGAGTTGATTGTTAAACAAGTTCAGAGTCAATACATGTGTCATGACAAAAGGCTGGCCACTTACCGCAACCGGGCTAGGAGCCTTATTGAAGATTTTGATGCCTTTGGCATTGACCTTATTCCCCAGTGATGGAACTATGTCCCGGATGCCCTTGCTATTTCTGCCAGCACACTGGAGCCGATGGCTAGCTCACGACTCCAGAGATTTTCAGTTGAAATGGTTCCCACCCAATCCATTCTAGATAATGTCACCCACTTTTATGTTTTTGAAGATGATCAACATATCTTGGCCTTCATGGCGAATGTTGGTGTCTTTGAAGATCAGATAGTGGAGGAACAAGTCCATGATGATATTGGGCAAGATGATGAAGACGATGGAATCATGGACCTACCCACTAACACCATCCCAAAGGGGATGGTTGCACTAGAAAGAATATTTGACTCAGACCCTCGGGCCCGTGAGAAGGTGTCATCCTCCTCTGAGGGAGGAAAGTTTGAAAAGGTTAACATCGGCCAGCCCGATGAAGAAAAGATCATCCACATTGGTACCTCCTTCTCCCCTGAGGAAAAGGAGAAGATTCTCGCGGTGCTCCAAGAATACATTGACGTAATCACCTAGGGTTATGAAGAGTTGAAAACATATGATACATCCATCATGACCCATACTATTCCTCTGAAACCCAACGCTAATCCTTTTCGGCAAAAGAAAAGACCAGTCAACCCCCTAATAGAACCTCTGGTTCGTCAAGAAGTAGAAAAACTGCTGTCAGCCTAGATAATCTTTCCAATCTGGCACACTACGTGGGTTTCCAACTTGGTCCTTGTGAGAAAGAAGAACGGTGAGATCCACCTCTGCGTGGATTTCCAAAATTTGAATAGGGCATCTAAAAAAGATAATCACCCTCTCCCTTCGTTGGATGAGGTGTTGCAGATAGTAAATGGATCTCAGATGATGTCTTTCTTGGATGGATATTTGGGGTACAACCAAGTCATGGTCAAATATGAAGACAGAGAGAAAATAGCATTCACTACTAAGTGGGGAACGTTTGCGTACAGAAGAATGCCCTTCAGTATGATCAATGCAGAGGCTACATTTCAAAAGGCTATGGACATCGCATTTGAGGGCCTTGTGAATCAGTGCATAATCATCTACATGGATGATTTGACCATCTTTTCTCGAGACAGGTGTGATCATCCCACCCATCTCGCTCAGATTTGCAAGAGATGTCACCGGTATGGGATATCCCTCAACCCCAAGAAGTGCATATTCGGGGTCACCGAGGGGAAGTTTCTAGGGCACATCATCTCTGAGAAGGGTATATCCATAGATCCTGATAGAGTCGAAGCCCTGCTAAATCTACAGATGCCTGGCAGTAAGAAAGAGATGCGATCCTTCTTTAGAAAAATCAAATTTGTGTGATGATTCATCACGGGATTCACAGAAATTGTTAAACCACTCAACGAGATGATGAAGAAGGATACCAAGATTGAATGGAACCCTGAGGCAAAACAAGCATTCACCCAGATCAAACAGACAATCACGGAAGCACCCATCCTAGCTAGTCTGGACTATTCCCTCCCATTTTACATTTACTCGTTTGCTTCGCTGCATTCTGCCGTGACAGTATTGACCCAATAGCTTTCAAGAGCTCCCCCTTTAAGAACGTCGAAGTCTGGTATTCACCACTGGAGAAACAAGCCTTTTCTCTAGTTCACGCCATGAAGAAATTCTGGCATTATATTCTCTGGAGCAAAGTGCATGCTATCATCCTGGACCAGGCCGTCAAATCTCTGCTGATGCAGAATGAACTGGGTGAGAGACAGGGGAAGTGGATGGCCATCCTCCAAGAATATGACTTAGAAATGCAGCCCATTAAGATAGTTTGGGGCCAGGGACTAAGTCGAGCAATAGTAGAAGAGACTCCCTGCATAGAATGTTAGACTTACGCAGTGGAGTCCATTACCAAAGATCCGTGGTATACCGATTTGGTGTACCTGTTACTAAAAAAATGCCCGGAAGGGTTACCTCCCCACAAATGCCGTGCCCTACAGATGAAAAGTGCTCACTTCATAATCAAAAACTCCACGCTTTATCGCAGAAACTATGAAGGAGTTTCCCTCTGGTGCATCGATAAAATCCAAGCTGTAAGAATAATCAACAAATTCCAGAGACAGTTTGGAACCGGGCATGACTCAGCCGACGCCACTGCCCACCAGATCCTTTGGGCCAGATATTATTGGCCCTATCTATTCAAATACGTTTATGCTCACGTAAGAAAATGCCATATTTTCCAAACTGCAGCACATCATGAGCGTAACCCAGCAATGCCTTTACAACCAGTCTACGATGCTAGACCATTTTCCCAGTGGGCATTCGACTTTATTGGGGAGATCAACCCCAACTTGTTCACCAACCACTGATACATTCTAGCTGCTACTGATTATTGCACTCGGTGGTCTGAAGCTATACCTTGCAAAAATAACACGGTAGATGTAGTTATCAAGTTCTTGGAAGAAAACATCATCACAAGGTTTGGGATGCCCTTTGCTTTAGTATGTGACAATGGTCCAGCATTTTCTTCATCTTAGTTACTCGAATGGACCTACAATCGGAAGATCACATTGAATATCTTGAGCAACTATTATCCCTAGGGAAATGGCGTTGCTGAGTCAACAAATAAGAATCTGCTCAAGGTGATCAAACATTTACTAGAGTAGAATCCCTAGAATTGGCACTAAAAGTTGAAATTCACCCTCTGGGCAGATCACATTCATACTAAGGCTGCATTGGGAATATCCTCGTTCCATCTGGTTTATGGCCAGAACCCTATATTCCCAGTCAATTTATAGATCCCAATATTACAGCTTATGCAGAAATTCAACAACAGGGAAAACATCATGGAGGTTTGAATCTTGAATCTAGTGCAAATGGAGGAACAGTGAGACACAACCCTTGAACATTTTGCGCGTCACCAGGCAGTGGTAAAATGATAGTTTGAAAGGAGAGCCCAATACAAGACTTTTCACATTTCAGATATGGTCCTGTTGTGGGACAAGGCCCAAGAAAAGAAAGGAAAGCACACCAAGTTCCAATGGCTCTGGCTCAGACCATACTTGATCTCTAAAATCTGTGGGGCAAATACTTACCGCCTTAACACCCTGACTAGGGAACCTGTCGCATTGCCCGTTAATGGGTAGTTTCTCAAACACTACTTCGAGTAGGGTAAGTTTGTCTAAGAGTTGTATTATATATAAAGCCTTCCGCTTGTATATATTTCTCCCAGGTGCCTCGTTGTGAGGTACCCTGCCTTGTAAATAGTCTGGCCGACTGTCCTCCGGGATAGTCCTCTTTTGTTGTTTTTGTTTTTGTTTTTGGTCTTCTTTGGTCCCAGTGTTTTGTTTTGCCTTGTCGGAACGGGAATGATCCACATAACTCTAGCCTCCGGTGCGATGTCTATGGCATGGTGAAATTTAGAATCTATCTTTAGCACGGTGGAATCAGTCTGGTCTTTGGGGTTGTTTCACAGGACATGGCACATTTTGAGCCATCTCCATTAGGTGTTCTTTCCAGGAGTCTGGAAACCAGTGAACAAAATAATAATACAAGGAACAAGTAATTAGACACATCGAGGGTAGATTGAATGTACTGGTTGGTTGACCCATGTCTGAAAATCTAAAGAAATTCTCCCCGGGTCCAGAGTTTTATCCTCTCTTCAAATATCTAAACACAGGTGGATAGGTGAAAGAAGTACCACCATTAAAATTAGCTAAGCCTAAGCTTAATGGTGAAAGAAGTACCACCTTCCCCACCCAGAATCAAATAGAATAACAAGAGAAAAAGTGGGGTAAAGCTCCAGTCTCCGGGGGAAACAAGAAAATTGATGACTGGTTCAATCTGATTAGTACCCCTTCTCTATTCCTCCCAAAGGTCATCAGCTTGATTCCCTTCCTAAGCAGACACAGCACCACTAACAAAGGACTACGGACTGACTCCTGTGTGGTGGGATTCTCTCAGATATATTTCTCTTTCCCTGTCAGATGCTTCGAAGAGTGGCTTGTTCCAGCTTTGTTAACCAGAGATTCTTTAGTTCTCAAATGCGCTAAGGCATTTGTCCCAGATAGTCACCATTTGTTATTCCCTACATCCCCATCCCTACATTTTGTGTGCAAAATGTTGGGTCCCCCTTTTTTCTTTTTCTTTCTTTTTCTTTGAGGTTTTGCCTGTCTTTCTTTCCCTTTTATTTTCTTTCTCCGGGGTTTTCTTCCCCGGCGTGGCATTTTGTTGTTTGTTTTCTGTCTCCGTGACTCCATTCCTGGAGGTTGTCTTCTATTGGGAACCAAATTCTGGACTCCAGGATTCTTCGTCGTGATGTTCTTAGGGATATCATCACGAGGAATCCCTGGGCCTAGAGTCCAGAGGTTTTAACTATCCAGAGATCGCCAAAAGGAGGAGGATTGCCTTTTTACCGTGGGTATAAATAGAAATTATCTGTCACTTTCAAACTTATCGTGATTAAAACCTTCGAGCACTTAGAGAGAATTAGAGGAATTTTAAAGCGATTAACAGAGTGTTTGCAGAGAATTTGTGATAATCAAAGCTTAACATCTTCTACGTTCTCAGGCAAGTGCAAGTGCTTCTTGGTGGTGCTCTTGATCAATTGACTGCTTGGGCTCTTGCGGTAAACCCTTCTCTTTCCTCCACCTTCTGCATTCTAAGGTTGGTGCTTCCACCTTCCCTCCCCTCCATTTTTCTTCCATTTTCTGGTTTTGCTTTGGGTTTTTTGGTTTTGTTCTTGTTCGTCTGGTTTTGTTTCATTTCTCGGTCATGTCTGGTCCTTCATTTTTGGTTTTTCCACCCGTTGGTGGGTCAGCTCTGCCAGAGGGTTGTCCACCCTCTATGTAGAAGATGTTTCTATAAATAGTGTAAATAGTGGTCTATTTGTAAATATGTAGATAAGCTGTATATTTGTTACTGCCTTGTCTTTTTTTTCCCGCGAGTGTCATCTTGCATTGTATATCCATATATATATATATATATGTATATAGTTGTAAATAGTCTATATACATCTTCCCATTTCAGTGTGTATATCCCTTAGCTTTATGTGTATCCTTCCGGGTGGCTTGGCTAGCTAGTCAAGTCACCCCCATTTTTGGTTTTCCGTCTTCAAACTCACTTAGAGGTAGAAAACCACCTGTTTCAAACTCAGCTCGCAGTCGGTTTTAAAAAGGTGGTTTTCTCTCTCCTTGAACTCTGTTAGAACCACATTTATTTCCCATGTGCGCAATTAATTCCAGCCAAGTGGCTTTCCCTTTTTTCACGTTTGAATAGTTGGTTCCACCATCATCGCTATCACATCTATTTAATGTCAACGCACGTCGCGCCCACGTGGGCTTGACAACTTGCCCTTTTCACACATCTTTGCTAACTCATTTTTCCACACCTCAGGCCTTTTAGCACCACCCATCCTATGTCCTTACCAAGTGTAATAAATTCCCAGACCCGGATGTGTAATAAAGATTCTTAAAAGTTTACAATGTGTTTTTTTTTGGTTATCTTTGCATGACACTAACTTCTCAGGAAGGAAAAAAATCACGGTAGTAAGTTCCCCGGGTCCCGGAATAATTATTTTTAATAAATCTATTCTGATTGTCATCCTATCTTGCAGGTTCCTGGACTTCATATTCCAAACATGTCTGAAGCATCTGCATCATCTCCGCCTGGAAGTCTAGAACTACCAACTGCAACGGAGACTAGGGCCACCGCAAAGTCCAAGATGGAAAGGGCCCTGGCAAAATTGCCCCTCACCATGAAGTTTGTGCAAGAAAATGAGATTGTGGGCTCAAAGATTGAGTCCAAGGTAAAAATGATGACCGAAACCAATGTCGGGACCTGGGTAGAAATGTAGGCCTTGGTGAAGATAATGCACATCCAGCGACAAGCTGGAGATCAATTGGCGATTAACTTCGGGAACTTTGGAATCCTCTGGGCGGCTTGTTTCCCGTGCTCCATGCAATCTCCAGAGCTTATCCTAACATTGGCGAGCCACTACAACTCTTCTGTCTGGGCCGTCATGCTCGCGCCCACGGAGCCTATAGGATATCCCACTCCACTAGTGTCTCTCAACCCAGTCACATTCAAGACAAGCTTGGGGATCCCACAGTTTGACAAGGCCTTGGTGGTTACAAGAACTTATGCCTTGAAGCATTTTACACAGCTGGAGGATGCCGCCCGGGTTTACATGAATACCCACTAGCTTAAGACCCCAAAGAGGGACCCAAAGAGGATGAAGATAGAGATCCCCCATTCTAAATTCAAAGAGAGCATCTAGATGGGGATGATAGCATTAGCCCGGGTCTTTGGTCAACCCTCAGCCCAATAATTTGCCAAATGGATGTACTATTTCCTCCTTGGTATCGGCACCAAGGGAGGATTCTTCGACTGGGCCACCATAATTTCTAATTTCTGTCAGGTAAACGACGCATTCCTTTACTACCATCTACTCACGCCCACCTGAGATGTCGGATACCGCCTGTCAACTAAGGTGATGAAGTTAGTCAGTAGCTACATGAATTATTATAGTCAGTTCCAATAGCACCCGTACATTAGGGTAGCCAGCTTCTCTAGGAAGCCCTACTTGTTACCAAGGCACTGCGGGGACAAGATCGTGCTGCTGGAATATTGCCGACAAATAATGGAATTGCACACCTTCTTGGACCTCAAGAAGGTCCCAAATATTTCATCCCCAATCTCTTGCGGGGACTACACATGCAGTATGGCCATCGCAAAGGAGGTAGACAGTGAGCTCAAAAGTTACAACTTGCAAGAATTCTATCTGGCATAGAAAAATTTTGATTCGCATGGTCGAATTGCAATGGCACTGCCCCAGTGTTGGAGCCTCATTATATACATATGGAGGACTTCTAGGAAGATTGCCAAGATGACGTGGAGGTGCAGAGCAGGCATTATGTCAGAATGACAGCCAGAATGATGCAAAAACTATGGCTCTGGAAATTTCCAACCAACTTCTCAGATGCCACCCCCACTGAAGACCCCCAGTATAAATAAAGGGGGATCAACAAAAGAGCCCTTCCACCAGTGAATTGGGCAGCCCAGGAAGAGCCCACAATTGAAGACTTCACCTGGGAAGTAGTGGAGCGAAGCCACACCTACTTCAAGAAGGTGTGCCTCGGGAGTACTCACCAGACAGCCCAGCTGGCACCAAAGCTAACTCCACCACCAGTACCAAAATTGACCCCAGGGGCCGGGTCTTCTTCGCAAGGTGTAGACAAAGGGAAGAAAATAGCTACAACCCCTTCCACGCAAGAAGTCCCCATGCAGGAACAAATAAAGCAGTCGATGGCGGCCTCCCAACAAATGAGGGAGAAATTGATAATGAAGCTGGCCACCCCGCCATTAATGACCGGGCCACTTCATCCTCCATCCTCACCATCATTGGTAGCCTTAATGGTCAAGGCGACGGGGGTGGATCCACTGGAGGCAGCAGTAATAAAAGATGTGGGACCCCCTCTGGTAACCCGAAGGAAGAGGAAGCACATAAAATAGCCCAAGGCAGAACCAGTGCCAGCAACATCCCTCCCCTGAGAAGTAGAGATCCTTTCTTCTAGTTCCCCAGAACCGGAGAAAGAAATAGAGCCTGTAGAGGTCCCAGCTAGTCCCCCTCTGCAAGAGGAATTTGATGATGTATTTGCAACTGATGAGTTCAAAAATTTGCAAGGGGACAATACACAAGCAGGGACAGAAGTCCTAGATATTGAACAAGAGGCTACAGATCAAGAAGATTTGGGACAAAAGGCTATACAACAAGAGCAGCAGGTAGAAGAAAAGGAGTAGGAACCAGGTATTGTCTCCAGGGCTCAGGCAATGCAAGGTCCAGGAGTGGACCAACAAAAATTGAGTGAATAAACGACATCCGCTGGGGGACCCAGACCTGAACCTTTGGGAATAACCATTACCCCAGCCACCATGTTCCAAGGGCTACTCCCGGGATCCTCTTTTGGGCAGGTGATCATGGTGGCTCAAACTTTAAATCTTGGCCTGACACCTCCCATACTGCTGAAGGAAGTGCTGACAGAAGAAGAGGCCCATACAGAAGAAGACCAAGAAGAGAAAGAAAAGTAGCTTGAAGAAGATATCCCTCAGGAAGCCTACCAGGGTCTAGACCCAACAATAAACATGCAGGACCAGGCTGAGGAGATGGAGATTGAAAAGGGTGTTGCTGTAGAGGTTGAGGCAGAGGGAAGGACAGATGAAGTCTGTGTTGAAGAAGAGAAATAGCCACCGGATACTGGGAAAGAATTAGATGAAAAAACTCTGGTGAGAAGGCCACCTCCCCCACCTCAGTGGCTGGTAGATAGTAGAAAGAGAAAAGCTTAGTCTCCTCCAGTAGTTCCTCCCTCCCTGGCCGAGATGATGGCTCATGCTCAGGCCCCCCCAAAGGCAAAGAAAGCCCAGACAGTTCATACTCTGCGAATTGGGCCAGGCGGAGAAACGGTTGCCATTGTGGCAACACCTCCCCCAGACACAGATGAAGCAACCGTGGATCCCGCAAACTACAGTGTTGCAGAGGCATCCCTGGGCAAAAGGGGAAAGCAAGGAGAGGTGGATTTGCTGAAGGAAGCAGCAAGGGTAGTTGAAGGAAGATACGAAAAGGAGGCCCAGAGGCTCAATGCTAAAAAGGAAAAGAACGCAAACCTCATGGGGTTGCTTACTGAGCTGGCCAGGCCCATCAATGCGGCTCCTTTGGAGACCTCTACAGCAGAAGAAATAGCGCAGAGTGACATAGACTCCTTGCGGGTGATGAAAAAGAAGGCCCAAGCAGTAGACGAGTGGGTCATCTTACAAATAGGAAACACCCCATGTTTCCTAGCGTCCACTCTCCTAGAATTATACATGGCCCATAAATTTATCCATTAGGCGGAGATACTCATTGGGTAGTGGGAGAGTGATGCTGAAAACTACCAAACATGGAGGGTAGAGCTCGAAGAGCTCCTCACCTTAGGGGAAGATATAATTTTTGAATCCAGAATTCTGGGTGAGAAATCATTTCATTTTGTAAGAACTCAGCACTCCAGGCTTGACATCACATTGGAGGTAACTAAGCAACTGGTAGAGTCCTTGCAGGAAAAGGTAAACCTTGTAAAATATTCTTCTAATTTATACAAGTCTTATGTAATGAAAGCTTCCAGGGCTGACCCCCTTAGTACAGATACATATACCCCCAAAAATTAAGTTTTGGGGAGTTTTGATGAAATGATAAAGTCCTGATATCAATCCCCGGAGGGGGTAGATGGGGCCAAAATGGCAAGATTAACCCACATGATATTGAGTGGTCATGACGCGGCAAAGAGGGTAGATGAATTTAAAGAAAATGTTCCAGACCTAGGGGAACATGTTGAGATAGCCAGGCACAGAAGGGCTAGCCTAAAAGAATTAGATGAGGAGGGCATTTCTCGCCTCCTCCAAGCCTTCAACAATAATAAGCAACCTTGAGCTTTCTCCGGGGGCCGGGGAGAACTCAAGTGTTGAGTATTCTTTGTGGGGTATTCTTTATTCTTTGTGGGAAGAAATTTTCCAGATCCCGGAGTCCTAGATCCTCAAATTTTGTATTCTTTGAAGTGATTTGTGTCCCGGTCCCCGAGACTGATCGGTCACTTTTAGAGGCAGTTAAAGGCTGTTAGAAGGTAGTTGGCTGCATCAAGGGAGTGTCAACTCGGCAGTTGGTTTCTGACAGGGTGGTCTTCTCGAGGTGCCGCTCGAGGGTACACCTGACACATTGAAGATAGGGCACCACATTTCCCCATTTATGAGGCATGTAGCCTCAGTCCCTGGGGCACCTACTTTCTTCTCTCTCTTCTTTGGGTCTCTTCCCAAGACCGATTCTTCCACTGCATATTCTTGTCTTATTCTTCTGACATGGCAGACCTATTCCGTCTCCAGGTCTTTTGTAGGGTGGCGGTACCGGCCCCCAGATATTATATTTTATTGGAACATGATGTAAAATAGGGTTAGGGTTAGAAGGAATTTGTATAAATAGGAAAATTGGCCCATTTCCAAGTGTCGGTGAAATTAATGATTTTGTTGTCCATAGCAATAGCAAAGAAATTTCTCTTCTTAAGTTGTAGAGCTCAATGCTCCACTATTCTGTTCTTGATAGTTAGATGCTCCCCTGGAGCCACCATTGTATCACGCACCAGTGCTCGCTGGACCAAATATTGATGAAGAAGGAAGAATTATTGACAATGATGTTGTTGGCATTCTTGCTTCTAAGTTAATGGTATTTCATGTTTTAATGTTCTTTATGTCTTTTACTCTGGTATGTTAAAGTAGATTAACGACCTCTTTATTCCCGCTACTCATAAAATGCTAGCTGATGGCTATGTGTTTCTTCGGTATTTAGTGTAGTTTACCAGAGTATTATTGATGTTCTGGACATTTTGACATGGCTATAGCTAGATGAAATACTTCTAACCCTGTAGGATCTTTTTCTTTTTATTTTCTAAGTATAGAACGCTTGGGAAAGCCTTACTCTGATTGAATCTCTAGAGAAGATGAGTTGAAGAAACCAGCTATCCCCCTCAAAAATAGTCATCTCTCCCAACCAAGCCCCGCACCATTGTGACCTGACACCCAGGTGCTTGAAGGCCCAGAGGATTTATTTCCCCTGGACAACCTTTGCAGGAAAAGTTGGCCGGTTTCCCCGGAACCTGGTGACAACTTATGACTGTTGGCGGACCCGGTCAGCAAAACCCCATCAACAGTTTGATATGTAATGTATATGTCTTTCTATTGACCATCAGATTTATTCATTATGAGTTTTAACTAAATTTCTTGTAGACACAAACAATTCAGGAAAGGATAATGCTTAATCTATATTCAAATCTAATCTACCTATTCTAAAAATGCATATTCTACTGAGGAGAACAGAAGCAGAATCATACATGAACAACAAATAGAATTCCTTATGCTGCAACTTCTAATATGAAATAGAATCCAAACAGGAATTACAGTTCCACATACAATTGTACTTTCTATTCTGATGCACCTAAATTACTGAATGAATAGGAGAAGAATCATACATGACATGTAAATAGAATTACTTTCACTGCAATCACAGACGTGAAATAGAATCCAACATGCAACTGCAACTTCACATATGACTGTTCTATCTATTCAAAATGCAAATGATTCACTAAAATGGCACAACAAACATGAGACAAATCCTTTGTAAATAGAATCACTTCTGCTTCATTAACAAGTTTGCCGATCCCTTGGTCTCAGAAAATGATTTACAATAAATAACATCTCTAGCAACCGTTCAGATTCTCCCGATGACTTTTTAGTTTTCATAACTGATTCTTTTCTCAGTTTCTATTTGAATGTGAGGGAGTAAAGAATTAAAATCTTTATTTGATTTCCAATCAGCTTCCTCCTTTAAGACTTTCTGACTTCTCATAAAATTACTCATATGTCTTGATCTCCCAAAATTTCCACAACTCATTACCCATGATAATTTTTAATGACTGGGCATAATTATTTGACAAGTGTCATTATGCCCAAGACTATTTTTCAAATTCTCTAAATATTCATATACTCCAATGATACTAATGAATTTATGCATCTTTTAACTATCTTTCTTTAGACACACAATACTGGTTCCTTCAAAACATAATTCAATTTGACATTCTTATTATTCTGGAGAGACTCTTACACAGAGATGAATAACTTTTGAACTAGATACAAACTCTTCAATCGCTCCAGTGAGGATGGCCAAAATTAGTCTACCACCAACATACTTGAATCTTAGCAAGATCTAATGGTTAGTTTGGAAGATATAACCCCCGCACAGAGACTGAGTTTTTTAGAAATCTGTAGTATGAAGAGCGTAGCGGAAAATGGATTTTCCACTACACATTTCTTACCATCTCACTTCTCCATTTTGGAAAATTGGAAAAGAGCTTCTCTCAGTAGAAAATGACCATCTCACTTCTCTATTGCGGAAAATTGGAAAAGAGCTTCTCCATTGCAGAAAATTGGTAAAGAGCTTCTCGGGCGAAAAATTGGAAAAGAGCTTCTCCATTGCGGAAAATTGGAAAAGAGCTTCTCCGATGGAAAATTGGAAAAGAGCTTCTCCTGGAAGAAAATTGGAAAATAGCTTCTCCATTGTGGAAAATTGGAAAAGAGCTTCTCCGGCAGAAAATTGGAAAAGAGCTTCTCTATTTGCAGAAAATTAGAAAAGAGCTTCTCTGGCAGAAAATTGGAAAAGAGCTTCTCTTGGAGGAAAATGACCATCTCACTTCTCCATTACGGAAAATTGGAAAAGAGCTTATCCATTGCGGAAAATTGGAAAAGAGCTTCTCCTTTGCAGAAAATTGGAAGAGAGATTCTCCTAGCGGAAAATGACCATCTCACTTCTCCATTGCAGAAAATTGGAAAAGAGCTTCTCCATTGCGGAAAATTGGAAAAGAGCTTCTCCTGGCGGAAAATGACCATCTCACTTCTCCATTGTGGAATGTTGAACTTTGACTTCAAAAAACATAGCAGAAGATAAACTTTTTGCTTGTTTAAAACTTTGTCAAATTTTCACCAGTCTGCTTCCACATCTGCATGTTTTGAACTTTGAAACAATTCAACCTTCATAGAAATATTGTTAGTGAAATCTGGGAACACATTAGGGTAATTTATTTTCATGGGAGGCCACTTTTAAAGTTTAAAAATGGGTGACTGAAAGTCAGACAACAAGCTTGTACATGGTGGTGACAAAAATGTTTTGAGAGCCACGGAAGAAAACCTTAAAGGAGAGTTTGATGATCTCAAGATGAAAGAAGGTGAAAACATCACTCAGTATAACACAAGAATCAAAGAGGTATTCAATGATATCTAAGGATTTGGAGGTGTACTAGAAGTGATGAAGGATGCTCCCCTTAATGCCACAAACACATAACAGAAACAAAGAAACAACAATTTGCAAGAACAGAAAATGGGCTTCTTATTATCTCCACAAATGTGGAATTACACACTTTTAGAATTACAATATGCAAAGCCACATGGGCATTCCCCTTACAATATTTTGTAGGACAAAGCCTCGAATTATTACTTAGATCCACCCAGAACTGCCCTAGACAACACTACGGGCCTTCTTTATATAGGCAATTTCCACCGCCCGAGAAGGTTCAAGAAATCTAGCCATTAAGGCTGACTACCTTTAGCATTTAATTATTTTTCACTTTTATTACAAAAAGGTCGGCTTTAAATATTTATAAAATATGAGATTAGGTAGCCCAACTTCCAGAAGCCATAACTTTTGAACCGTAGCTCCGTTTGGCTATTATAACCACTTTTCAGAAATGGGAGATCGTGATCTACAGTGTTTGACTAGCGAAATGCAAGTCAACTAGGGGTTCAACCTCGATTCGGAGCCTCTAAGGTCCTAAAAATTGAGCTCAAAGGTTTTGCACCCTAAAATCTCAACAGTAAATCCTTAATAACTTCGCCAATACAGATGATCTGGCAATGAAATTGAACTGGCATTCTTATATGACTAAGATGAACCTTCACCTGAAAAATTAGAACATTCTGAGTTCAAACAACCAACTTACTAAAAATAGTAAGTTTCCAAATATAGAAACTTTGTACAAAATAGTCCTTATTGAATAGAAAAACACATATTTTTGGGTGATGCAAGATTGCCCTTACACCCAGGATGCTGCTGCATCAGACACCCGGGGTAATTTGAGAAGTGACCCTGTCACAACTCAGGTGTGCAGAGGAAAACCAAGATGGTTAACCTCCTCCCTTGTCAGCCATGATGAATCTTTAATAGGTCGTCCTTTCCACTTAACCAGATATTCTTCATATGTCTTGTTCCTTGTGCTTCTACCAACACGACTGTCCAGTATGTCTTCAATCTCCTTGGTATCTGGACTACTTGCTGGAATACTCCACTGTGCCACTATGATCTCATCTTCAACACCTCCTTCATGATACTCTGTCAAATCTGAAATGTTAAACACTGGTGAAATATTCAGCTCACTAGGCAATTCTACCTCA
>MU226249.1:3105439-3132291 GCA_018584345.1 Thuja plicata
ATAGTTTCCTAACATGTTTTGTAATAGTTTTCTAATGTTAAATGTAACATTTTTATAATGTTTTGTAATAGTTTCATAATGTTTTGTAACATTTTTCTAATGTTTTATAACAGTTTCATAATGTTTTGTAACAGTTTCCTAATGTTTTGTAACATTTTTCTAATGTTTTAAAACAGTTTCGCACAATGTTTTGTAATAGTTTCCTAATGTTTTGTAACATTTTTGTAATATTTTGAAACATATGCAATAAAACTAAATTAATTAAAACTAAATAACATTTTCCTAATGTTTTGTAATAGTTTCCTAATGTTTTGTAACATTTTTCTAATGTTTTGTAATAGTTTGGACTAATGGTTTGTAATATTTTCTAATGTTTTATAATAGTTTCTTAATGTTTTGAAACATGCAATAAAACTAAATTAATTAACTAACTAACAAACATATGATTCTAACTAAAATAATAATTTAAATCTGCATTAAACAATATTTTATAAATAACAAAATAAAAGCAAAAAGCATCAAATAATTGTATATTTACATTAATTTAACATAACAAAATTAAAAAACATTTAAAAAAAAAATAAAAAATCCTACCTATTTTGGGCTGAAGTACTCCTATTCCGCTCCGCAAATCATGGAAGGCGCTCAATGCAAATGAGCCGCTTTAATCGATTTTGGGGATTATGTAATTTTGGGGGTTCCGGCTAAACCTGATCCAGCCGAAACTGTTTCGGCCGGACCATGTTCGGTCGGAACCCCTCTGCCACATGGACGCCACTTGGCGCCGTGTGTGCGCCACATATGTCCGGCCGAAACATGTCTGGCCGAAACATGTCAAATGGTCCTCAAGTGTGACATAGTTCCGTACTTTTACCCCGGTGTCTTCGCTACTTTCTGAGGAGATGCGAAGAAAGACTTCAGATTCGTCTAAGGAAGCCCTTACTTTTTGTGGGAGATCCAATGATAAAGGAAAGAAGAATAACAATAAGTCAAAGAAGGGCAGATCCAAATCCCGTGGGAGTTCTAAGACTCCTGGAAAGTCCAAGGCAAAATGTTGGAACTATGATAAATCTGGGCACTTCTAGAGGGACTTTAAAGAACTGAAGAAGAAGAAGAAAGGCTCAGATTTAGCTTCTAAAAAATTTCAAGAAGATGGAGATACTTTTATTGCAGCTTTGGAAGCCCAGGAATCTAATAGTGTGTGGTTGGTAGACTCGGGTGCTTCTTTTCACATGACCTCTCATCAAAACTGGTTCTCAAAATATGAAGAGTTTGATGGTGGAAAGGTGTAATTGGGTGATGATTCTCACCTAAAGATAGTTGGACGTGGAAGGGTCACTATCAGATTTCCTAATGGATGAGTAAAGGGAATCAACAGAGTTATGCACATTCCGGGTTTGGCACAAAACCTATTATCTGTAAGTATGCTGAATGATGTAGGTGTGCAAGTTGTCTTTTCGAAAGATGGATGCAAGATGATGAGAGGTTCTATGGTGCTCGCTAAAGGTACTAGGAGAGGTACTTTGTTTTAGCTTGATGCATGCATTGCTCAGTGAAATAGTTCTTCTATTTCAAAGAAGAGAGTGTATATCAATTCATCCCCACCATCTGAACTAGTGGTAAAGAAGACTATGGCAATGGGTTCCGATGGCAGTGCAATAAGTGTACCTAAGGGTACAAACACTTTGGAAGGCAAGCTTCTTGTAGAAAAGACAATGTTGTGGCATATGAGATTTGGTCACATTGGTGAGAAGGGTCTTAGAACCTTGAAAACTAAAACTCTCATTGAGGGGCTAAATGATTGTAATCTTGAATTTGATTTTTGTGAACACTGTGTTTATGGTAAGCAAAATCGTGTTCAGTTTTACTGTAGTTCTCACAAGTCTTCTAGACTTTTGGATCTTATTCATTATGATGTATTTGGTCCTGTAAAAGTTCCTTTTATCTCCAGTTCTATATATTTTGTATCTTTTATAGATGATTATAGTAGAAGGACTTGGATATATTTCCTGAAAAGTAAGACACAGGTTTTCATTCGGTTCAAGGAATTTAAGGCTCTTGTGGAGAATCAGACTAGTAAAAGAATCAAGTGTGTGAGAACTGATAATGGTGGTGAGTTTTGTTCCATAGAGTTTGAACAGTTCTAGAAAGAACAAGGAATTGAGAGACATAAGATAACTCCTTACACCCCACATCAAAATGGATTTTCAAAGAGAATGAACAGGACACTAATGGAGAATGCTAGGAGTATGCCAAGTGGAGCTGGTTTAGAACAAAGGTTTTGGGCCAAAGCTGTGGCCACTACTTGCTATCTGGTTAACAGATCTCCTACATCAGCTCTTGTTGGTAAGACACTAATGGAGGTGTGGTCTAGTAAGAAGCCTTCAATTACACATATTCATGTTTCTGGTTGTGAAGCTTATGCACATATTCCAAAGGAGAAAAGATCTAAGTTGGAAAACAAAGCTGTCAAATGTATTTTCATCGGATACAGTGTTGGTGTGAAAGGATACAAGCTTTGGGATCCTGTGACTAGTAAGGTGTTGTTTAGTAGAAGTTTTATTTTTAGAGAGCTAACATATTCTCGTATTGTGCTACAACCAAATGAAAAAGAAAAGGAAAAAGATGTTCAGTTTCCTCCTACCCGTGAGAAGACTGAATAGAGAGACCATGTTGGGTCTAATGATAAGGAGAGCTCTATCAGCTCTAATAGTTTGGAAGAAGAGGAAGAACAACCTCAACCTCAGCCCTTGAGGAGATCCATGAGAGAAAGAAAGCAACCAGGAAGGTTTGGTTATTCTATGTTAGATTCCAGTTGTGCTTTTGCTTTGATTACTAACACTGATGAGCCTATATTTGTGAAAGAGGATTTGGACATGGAAGATGCAGGTTCTTGGACTGAGGCTATGGATGATGAGATAGCTTCATTGGAGAAAAAAAAACTTGGGACCTTATACCTTTGCCTAAAGGGAGCAAATCTGTTGGCTATAAATGGGTGTTCAAGAAGAAATTTTGTGAAGATGGTAGTGTTGAAAGGTACAAAGCTAGATTGGTTGCAAAGGGGTATTCATAGGTAGAGGGAATATTTTATGGTGAAATAATCTCTCCTGTTGCAAAGTTGACATCCATTAGATTTTTATTATCTCTTGCTGCATCATATGATTTAGATATAGAACAGATGGATGTGAAGACAACTTTCCTTCATGGTGATTTGGAGGAAGAGATTTATATGTCAAAGCCTGAGCACTACATTGTTAAAGGTAAAGAATCTTTAGTTTGTAGATTAAAGAAATATCTATATGGTTTGAAGCAATCTCCTAGGATATGGTACCTTAATTTCGATCCCTTTGTGTTGTCAATTGGATTTATAAGATCAAAATCAGATCATTGTGTTTATTTCAGATGTGAAAATGATCACCTTCTTATTGTTTCATTATATGTTAATGATATGTTGCTGTTTGGGAAGGGTAAGGGTATTATTTCTGATTTTAAATCTCAGTTGTCAACACAGTTTGAGATGAAAGATCTTGGGGCAGAAAGGTACATCTTGGGTATGGAAATAAGTAGAAATAGGTCTAACAGAAAACTTTGGTTGAGTCAAAGTATGTGAAGTCTGTGTTAGATAGGTTCAGCATGGCAGATTATAGACCACTATGTGTTCCTATTTCAGAGGGAACAAAGTTATCTGTAGATGATTGTCCAAAATCTCCTAGTGAGGTGGAGGACATGAGTAGAGTACCTTATGCTAGTACAATTGGTAGTCTTATGTATGTTATGGTTTGTACTAGATTAGACATTGCCCAAGTAGTGGGAGTCTTAAGTCAGTTTATGGCTAACCCTGGACGGGTACATTGGGATGTAGTTAAGCGAGTATTCAGATATTTGAGGGGTATATCAGATTACGCCATATGTTACCATGGTAACTCTTATGGGTCTCCACATTCAGTTTGTATTCATGGGTTTGTGGATTCAGATCAGGAAGGTGATATTAACAGCAGGAGATCCACCAGTGCTTATATGTTCACTATGTTTGATGGTTCCATCAGTTGGATGAGTAAGCGACAACCTGTGGTTGCTTTGTCCACTACAGAAGTTGAGTACATGGCTGCTACTCATGCTTGTAAGGAAGCCATTTGGATTAGGAGATTGTGTTCTAATGTTGGTGTTGATGCAGAATAGATTACTATTTGGTGTCACAATCAAAGTGCTATTTGCCTTGTGAAGAATCCAACTTTCCATGCTAGAACGAAGCACATTGATGTGCAGTTTCACTTTGTGAGAGATATGGTGGAAGATGGAAAGGTAAATTTGGAGAAGGTAGATACTGTGAAGAATGTTCCAGATGCATTAATGAAACCAGTGGGCACTGTGAAGTTCAAATGGTGTTCAGAGTTTATGGGCCTTTTTGCATATAGTGGTTAGTTCGTGTTATCTTCCCATTTCTCTTACAAGGTGTTTGACAAGTGGGAGAATGTTAGGAATAATGTGTCTCAACCTTGGATAATTCATATTCTTATTATTTTTTTTGTAAAATGTATTTCTTGCAAATAATGTATTTAAGTGTGAGTGTACATGTCTAGTTGGCATGTTGATGTGTCACTCGACTTGATGTGTCGGCATCTTGAATTGTGTGTAAGGAGATCATGGTTGAAACAATTATGACGAATTCCTATGACGCGTAAGAGATATTTCTAGAAGATTCAATGACGGGTGAAGACATGCAAGACATGTGGAAACTGATAAAGTTGAGTACTGTACACTCTTCTGTAATCATGGGGTTTAGGTTCCTATTTTCTTGGAGAATGGTAAAACCCTAATACGACTATCTTTGGATGTTTCCCTAAAAAGGAAAGCACATGATATAAGAATTTTTTAGGGTTGCATACTAAAAAAGAAAAAGAGTGTATTGTTGGTATGATCTCATGCTACTGGACTTGTCTTTGAGTGTCAATTGTCTCCTGAAAGAACTTGCATTGCAAGTGTGTTGTAACCATTGTGTTGAAGATAATACATTGTGCAGGTTTTGGAGTGTTGGGGTTTTTTACCAAAAGGTTTTCCCCAGGGTAAATCATTGTTTCATTCTCTATTTTCTATATGCATGGAATATGGCTGCAATATCATTGTTAAAGTAGTTAATAAGTTAGAAATTATAAGGGTTTAAAATAATTTTCATAATACTTTGCTTGAGAGATTAGTGTAGGAAGTTGTTTCCACACCTAAGTTTCCTTACAACAACAAGGTTGCCAGATCAGTGTTGAAATGAACTTTCATGATCATATCATTCAATCTGTTAGAGATTGAGATTATAATTTGGGACACAATATGTAAGTGTTGGGGTTGGTATTATGTTGGTCACTTGACATAGTTCTTCAAGAATAATTTCATGTTATGGAGTTCCATTTATTTTAACCAATCTTATATCTATTCCTATTGGAAGACAATAAGTCATTTAGGAAGCTTGTGTAGATTTGTACCTTGCCTTAAAGTAGTGAGCTTTAGCCTAGACGTCATTTTCTATCTTTCCCCAGGATCATGCATCTCAACTCGCTAATCACTTGTATCTTTCCCTAAGGTTTTTTGTCTTAGCATTCAAGTCGAATTAGGAGTAGTGATCTATAGTGACCTTCTACCTTAAACAATATTCTATTCATTTTTTCATATAGTGAGTGTGTTCGCACCATAGTTTTACTCCCATTGGGAGTTCATGGGAAGATGGAAAAACACTTTCATTGTCCTCATCTTCACTTGGATAAGAGGTTTCAGCCTCATCATCATCATTAGAATGTGGCACATACTGGTCACTTTCATTTTCATTTGATGCCCCTTCATTCCATGACAGATCAACACTCTTGTTCTCATCACTTGAAACACAGCTTTCAGCTTCTTCATTCCTATAAGACTGAGATGCATGTTCTTCAACATAATACATTTCATTAATAGGAGAAGCAAAAACTGAAACCACTTCTTGTATTTGGGAAACATCAAGTGAATCAACTTTATCATCTACTGTTGTAACATTACAAACACATGTTCTTAAGTCTAAAATTTCAACAACATTATTTACAACAGCAGGGCATACTACATACTTATCTGAATTTGACACTTCAACATGACATTAACTTTCACTTTCAAATGCATCTTGACGACAACCACCTCTATAGAAATGGTTCTTTTTCAGTCCATACTTCAAGTTATTTTCAATCTCTATAGCTGCCATGAATGCTTGATGCAAAGTCTTAGGTTCTTTATCCTGCAACAAATAGCTCATATCCTTATCAAATGCATCAAAGTAGATAACTACACACACTTGATCATTGGGTCTACAATTTTTAGGGATATCATTATAAACCTTTCTGAATCTAATGTTAAAATTAGGAACTAGTTCTTCATTCTCAATCGTAATTTGTAACAACTTAGTAAATGCATCATGTGCATTTACTCATTCACCGAATTTTAAAATGAAGGTTGAATGCAACTCACTCCAAGAGGATATCAAACATGTTAGTAAAAAAGAAAACCACTCATGAGCATCATCCCTTAAAGTCTAAATAAACAATTTCATATGAACATCTTCATGTGCAATCTCAAAATCATCCATCAAATCAACAAACAACTGAATATGTTGACTTGCTGAATCATGTTGTTTCCCACAAAATATTGGCAATTTGTCTCTAATTTTATTTGGAATAACATTGGGAAAACCATGTATGCCATCAAAACAAAATGGCATGTACCTTCTAGTAGAGATAGATCTATTGATACTACTCATGGGCTGCCCACTAGGTGAACTTAAATCCTCCATTCTTCACAGACTCAAGAATTTATTCACCAAAATGAAAGTCAGATTTCTATCTTGCAGCTGATCTATAATCTCTCCACTAACTTTTACAACATCATACTTCAATACTTCACATTAAACATGCTGAAACCTTTTCTTATTGAAGTATGCAACCAAACTCAAAAGTTCTCCTACTTTGTGCTGAAACCACTTAATGGAGAACAACCATTTGTATAAATTTCTTCCATGAAAATATGAAGATTACCTGGACCAAAATTGCAGTGGATACTCTTTTTTCTTTCTTGATTGTAAACACTGCAGATTTAGAACCTTTTGTGTAGCTTCATCAGGTTCTTTCTTCGTAGACTTGCCATCTCCTTGCAAAGGAGAAATTTCAAATAGAAAAAGCTATTTACCAAATTCTATTCAATTCTAGGTTCTTTCTAACTAGCAAAGTTACACATTCTTTTCCTTCCTTTCACTACAAATAAAAACACTTCCAGGCTATTCACACATAGAGATCTGAACAAATTTTAGATTCTTTTTCCTTGACACTCTTTCTTGAAATCAGATTCGGATATCGATTCAACCAAGCAAGGAAAGAAATGTCTTAAACTTGTTGATCTTAAACATCAAATAACAACTGATAATCATAAATTACACTCACACAAAACAACCAAGATTCTGCAAATTCAAATAGAGTCACCACCCACAACAAGTATGGGATTAAGATTCACAAACCGGTCGAGAAATGAAGCAACAAATGATTAGCTCCTATGAGATTTTAAACTTCACTTCTCTGACAGATTACAATTCTAGGGTATTTTGATTTGTAACTTTTAAAACCAGAGATATTCTGAATGTTTCAACAAGATTTTGTAATCTTTGTCCCCAGCAGAGACACCATTTTGTTAGTGCGACTCGGATGGGAAAACTCAACTAAAATTTGATTCAATTAATAAAACACCAGAGATTCTTATTTCTTCAACAAGATTTTTTCCTCTTAATCCCGAGTAGAGTCACCATTTTGTTAGGGATTTTTCTTGTATGAATCACAGTGCTTGAAATGACTACTTGAACACTATGCCTCCTAATATTGATTCAGATACAAGAAAAGCCTAATTGCTAAGGATTGGATAAGATCCTTCTTCATTTTTGAGCTCCACATATACTCAGGCAGCTTTTACCTCTTAATGATTACTGATTACACAGTATATATAAAAGTGGACACTGATTTTCTATGTATCTTTGTTAAACCAAATTATGAAACACCTTTCAAATGATCAACCACAACCAAATGCAAAGCTTAACCATACAAAATATGATTGTAAATATAGAAAAAACCAGTGATACAAGGAATTTCATCCTTCTTCCTTTTAAGGAGGGATAACCTAGTTGATTCACTCTCTAAGGAATATCAAAATAAATTATAATGAACACAATTATCTAGACATGGAGTTCACATAACAGAAATAAAGATTTTAATGTTTGAATGATTGATGATGAGAACTACTTTTTAGAACTTAGACCAGTGCCTAATCCCAGGAAAAAAACCCCAATGAAATGTAAATCAACTAAAACCCAATTAATAAGAAAACAGACAAGATCCCATATAGAGTGCCTTACAAACTATCTTTTCACTTTCACATATGTCTATCAGATTTTCATACTAATACCCTGCCCTCTAGGATTAATCACAAGTCTGACTCCTTCCTTGAACGAAGCTCATAAGTAACTGCATAGTTACCTTATAACTAGCATGTTTAGAATGCCTTACAGACTAAACATACAAGAGCATGAACAAAAATACAAAAAGACATCATAGATCTAAAACTGGAGATTCCACTATATTTATTAATGTCATTCTGCTTCCAAACATTCAAAATAGACACCAAGCTTCAAAACTAAACCATAATCTAAAGTCTTCTATGCAGCTGTAAATTTACCATCTTTAGTTACAATGGAGAAAAAACCAGATATAGGAGAAAGGAAAAACAACCCAGTCACCGACACCTATCTATCCCCAGAAAATATATGCAATTGCTCAAACTGAAACTGTGAAAATCTCATTTTATTTTCCCTTAATTGGTCTACAAAATCATGATCCCCTTTCTGAGACCTTTCCGGAAACATATAATACTCCATAGTTTGGACAAAATTTTCCCTCTGAATCATCCCTAACAAACTCCATCTCCCGTGTATATTCAATTTTGAACTTTGGAATAGTTTGAAATATTTGAAATTATGGATTAATTCAATAGTTTGACTATTGAATAATATTTCATTTTAATGCTTCAATCTCATTTTATATTGCACATATTCAATAGCTTTTTAATACCATTTTAAAACCATTTTCCATAAAGTGACACGTGGCAGCCTCTAATTGGCCTGCAGATCCACTAGGTGCCACTTGTCACTTGCGCCACATGAACCAATGGCTTAATGGATTAATGAGGAGATAGTGAGCATCTTTACATTAATCCATTGAGTTAGCCTTTGATTCTTTTTGAAGTTGCATACTAGGTAACCAACTAGATGAAATGAATTTAAATTCAAAAATAATTTGAAAACTGCACATCTCACCAGAATGCACCAAGTGTCACCCTTTGATTGGTCCACAGGTCCACTTGGTGCCACATGTCAATTTATGATTGGTGAATCTAAAATGCATTTGACTTGTGCCCCTTGGTGCCTACTGGGCATCATGTGGCATTCTCTGATTAGCTGACTGGTCCACTGGGTGCCACTTGTCATTTGAGCCACATGGACCAATGACTTAATGGCTTAAGCTTATCTTCCTTGAAACTTTCTCACTAAGCCATTAAGCCATTTGTCGATTTTGGCCACCTCAAGATTCATGCCCAAACATGCATCCTCGTAAGCCCAGTCATCTATCACATCATCACTACGGGTCCCGCCAAAATTTGGGCGTCTTCTCCTTAGGCACAATTTTTGAGGTGAGCTCCCAGCTCCTGCGTGCGCCCATTGTCTCCTCTTTCTCTTCATATATCATATTGAAGCTTGTTGCATATAAGGATTTTGAAATTGTTTTATGGCATGAATGTGGGATAAAGCATTTCAAATTTTTTAAAGCACTCTATGTATTTTTTCCCTAAACATAGGGGCCCACCACAAACTACATTTCTCCAGCCAAGGGGCCCGCCGATCGGCCTCTTGGCTCTTATTCAAATAGCAATACAAGTGTTAGTGTATTTAAACACTAAGTAAAACTATTTCCCTGTGCATGTGGGATAACAACTTTTACATTTTCATGCCTGTGCAAACCATGTTTGCTCATTCATCTCCTACACTGGAACTGCATCCATTGTATTTGTTAAAATTTTAAATCTCTACAGACTAGTGCAGGCTCTTGCATAGTTCTCTGCTTTTTGTCTTTCAAAAAACATTACTTCATTTACAAAATGCAGCGCAGTTCCTTCATTTTCCTAGGTAATGCGAAATTCTTTGCTACTCAACATGTTGTGTTAAACATTATTTTAATCTTCTTTTGAGTGCCCGCGCAACTATCTGGCAATGTATGGTTATTGTTTTTAATTCCCACCAATGGCTCCACTTCATGCTTTCCTTCCTAGCACTAGAGGCTTCTTGGATTGGTGTTAACTCCTTGCTATGACGTGGGTTATAGAATTGGCTTTACACCTATCAGTTGCATTTCTTGAAAGTTACTAAAGCATTATCAACAAATCTATTTTCAGCACATCCTACAATCATCACATTTCATGAGATGACATCTCTTTAAGGCATCCTATCAAACAGTTCGCACCTTGTTCCAAAGCATAGGCAGGGAGGACACTGGCAAGGTTGTTGAATTTAGTTTTACATCTGCTAATTGCATTTCTTGAAAGTTTCTAAAGCCTTATCAACAAATCTATTTTATGCGCATCCTGTCAAACAATTCATATGCCCTATTCCAAAGCTTCCAGTATGCTGCACTGGTCTCCCTTCAAGATTAGCGTGCCCAAACATGCTTCAATGTTTCTTTGTTTGATGCGTAGACTTCCTCAAATCTAATCAAAGCTCCACCATTTATTAGTTGTTTTAAAACATTTTCCTCTGGGATTGGCAACCTCCTTTAACTAGCATTGAATGATCTTTGTATTTCAAGCTTGGTTCTACCAACTGCATTGGCCTTGTGTTTTTTTAGTTTAATCTTCATTTCCTGCGTAGGAATTCTATCAAATTGTGTACATGGAATATGATGTAAATGCCTTCCAATAACATTGGCTTTTAATTGCAAATTGCTAACGGTTTTAATGTTTTTAATGCCTCTTTGTAATGTAGAGTAGGAACTCCCCGATTTGTTGTGTGGGTGTCTATTTCATTCCTTCATCCAATGCAATGGTTTCTCCAGTTATTGCACAGGTTTATATAATGGAGACTTGGATTAAAATGATGGCATTTCCTCCTATGTGTCGTGCATGGGATCACTGCTTCATATGGTATGAGTGTAGTTTGAAAAGTTTATATAAACTTTACCCCTTTATTAGCATGGGCCTTTCAAAGCATTAAAATGCAAGGGCCTCTCCTTGCTAACACCTACCAAATGCATCTTGCAAGGCCCCCCAAATTTGCATAGGCTTCTTTTCCAATTCTTTCACCTCCTCATCTGATAAATACATTAGCAGCTAATTTGAAAATACTATATCCTTAGAGCCTCGTTCAATTGCCAGGTCCAGAGATGTAAGATCAGCACACATAAATTCCACCTTCTCAAAATTCCCACAAGCTTAGTAATAAAAAATAAACAAGTATTAACTGATTGTAGCTTTTTGAAAATTTTATTTGCGCGGATTCGCCAAAACTCCTCTTAGCACCATTTCATTTTTAAACTTCTTTGTTCCCTGTGAGTTCATTTGTATGCACAAAGACTTGTTCTTCCAGCTTGGGGAATTCAATGTATGAAGGATGATCCTGGAATTGGACACTTCTCATCAATCCTTAAATCAACTACGACCACCAATTTTGTGACTTTAGCACTATGCCTGATTTGAGTAAACTGCTACATTGACTAGCCTTAAAAACTGGCGAAATCAAGTAACTAGAATGTGGCGCTTGGCACACATGTTCCATGGTTAGTATTTTTTCATACTGCAAATTGACATCTGATGAAACCCAGCCAATCACTAGATTTTAATCACCGAAGTTGGCTATTCAGAACAATTATGCAAAATACCCTGTTAAATAACGGTAAACACATTTGGTTTTGACTTTGAAAACAAGTCAAATGATCTCCTGAGGATCTGAGCTTCTGAACATTGGAAGTGTGCTATAAGGAGAACACAGATCCAAAAAGGCTCCTCTTGACAATCATCCAGGCACATTTGGTGGCCCCTCAAAAGTAGCCACTTAGAAATGCAAGAAACCAAAAACATAAGGAATACCGATTTCTGCAAATGGAAAGAAACTTGGAAACTGTGCAAACAAAATCGTCAGGATCTGAAACCTTGCAAAATTGAAGAAAATTTGGTCTATAATTTAGGGAAACTATTTTTTTGATATGAACAATCATGGTATTCAAGATATAACCTCGTAAACAGGGCCTCGGACCAAGCTGTGCAACTGATCTGCATCAAATTATTAGAAACTACAAACGGAATCAGATTGGAAAATTCGACAAACAGATTCATCAAGACCTGAAAATCATCAGGATAGCACATTTCCATGCCTAGAATATAAGGGAGCTTTAAATTATCCATTTCATTCAACTGGGTGTAAAATTGTAAGACCTCAAAGTAGGTCATTCAAAAATCTGCATTTGATAATTTGGCGCACTGATAGAAACTGCAAATGGAATGGGCTTAGCAAACATATCAAATGGACATGTCACAAATTGAAGACGGAGAATCAAGAAGTATTTTAACTCTATAATGGAGTAAAAAAGGGATTTTTTTAATTAGGTCACAAGGTCAAAAGTTACAGGCAGTCAAACAGGGATACTCAGAATTCTGATCAATTACACAATGCATGACAACAGTAAACTACCAACTTTGAGGGGTTTGTAACCTAGTCAAAACATATCGAAATGAATTGGGTTTTGAAATATAGGTTCTTTGATACACATACTAAACATACCCAAAGTGGTAGGCCATGAAATGCAACAAGACACAAGATATTCAAATGTGAACTGGGCCTGTTATAGCAAATTGACACTTAGGCAGAAATGCAGATTTGGACAAGTGCTCAAAACAAGCATCACGAAACAACTCAAAAATTGAAATTAATGACCTAGGATATCTTCATATGCCTAAAAAAGAGTGATAAGTACTTGACATGCATGGAAAAATTTAGAATCTCATCTAGGAAAATAAACTCAAAAAGCACTTATAGGGGTTCAAAATGCAAAATTTTAACATGGTACTTCAAAAACCCTTACTGCTTTTTTCACTCCCAACAGGCCACCCCACTGAAAGTTGTGCTGAGTAATCTAGTTAGGGGGGTGGTCCTCCTAGCCGTGACATATGGATTTGGCTTCAGAGACCCGAGAACAAGAGATGGTACAAAAATAACTAAGTTTGGTTTGTAAAGCTTGAAAATTGACAACATTAGACTCAAAAAAGATGGCAGTATCATCAGCAAACTGGGAGTTGATAAGTTCTTCAGAATTGGGGAGAGAAATACCTTTTACAATAGGAGATAGGGATTTATCTCTTAGGATGTAAAATAAGGGCAAGGGATAAAGGATAACCTTTCCTAATGGATCTCCAAAGTGGAAACGACTCAGAAAGAGAGCCATTAATATCGATTTGGGCAAGGGCATCATTAAGCAGAACATGAACCAGCTTGCAGAAGGTATTAGGGAAGCCAAATGCCCTAAGAATCATGGAGATAAAACTCCACTCAATTCTATCATAGGATTTTTCAAAGTCCAAAAGTAACATGGAAGAGTTATGATGAGAGAAATTGGCCCAATTCATGGCTTCCCAACCGGTAATAAGGTTTTCAAGAATGTACCTACCCTTGGTAAAGCTAGTTTGGGTAGCACTGATCATTTTGGGTAAGATATTCACCAGTCTAAGAGCCATAACCTTAGCACAGATTTTATAAGAAACATTGAGAAGAGTAATGGGTCTCCAATTCTTAATAAGAGCCTTATCCCCATCTTTGGGGATAAGTTTAATGATGCCCCTATTGATAGTAGAGCCAAGTGAGCCATTAAAAAAGGCTTTTGCATAGATGTTTTGAAGATCTTTGGCAATCCAACTAATGTTAGCCTTGTAGAATTCCACAGGGAGACCATCCGGCCCAGGGGCCTTGTCATTGTGGAGAGAGTTAATAGCCATTTTAATTTCCTTAAGAGAGATGTCATTAGCAAGCACATCAACATGAGTGGTAGAAATCTTATTAAGTATCAGAGGTATGCATTTGTTTCTCATGTTCTCAGCCTTAACAGAATCCTCTGAGGTAAAAAGGTTCTTGTAATAATTAGCAAAGGCAGTCTTAATGATATCAGGGTCAGAGATATCCTGGTTATACACAAGGACCCTACTTATGGTTTCATTAGCTTGTTTATGCTTAATAACATTAAAGAAGAATTTGGAACCACGGTCACCATTTTGGATCCAATGAGCACAGGACCTAATCCTCTCACCCCTAATCTTAATATGTTGATGCTTCCTGATGGCATCTCTAGCAGTAAAAACATGAGAAGTAAAATTATCATTGGAGGGACAAGTTTGTAAGTTGGCTTCAGATCTCTACAAATTAGATGAGAGAATTTTTTTAGTGAATCTATAATCCTTAGCCTTCTTTTGGCCAATGGTTTTTAAAAGGCTTTGCCAAGCCAATAGGTTCATATCCCATTTGTTGGCATATGAGGCAGAGGGGGAGTTGAGATGATTGATATGGTGGATGATGGAAATGGTAGCCAACACATCTTCATCTTTAAGCAGGCTAGCGTTTAAGGTAAATTTAGTGCTGGAACTTCTATGAAGAACAGGGGAGTTATTAAAGCTAATACAGGCAGAAAAGGGGTGGTGATCGGAGAGGGTGGTAGAGGTAACAAGAACAAAATTACCCTGGGAATCAGGAAGGAGAATTTTTTTTTATTACCATAGAATCGATCAAGCGTAGAATAGATCCTGGAGGAGCCTGGTTGATAATTGCACCAGGTGTGCCACATACCGGGATTATTATCCTTATTACCTTCGAGGGGGTCGAACAGACTTTTAATATTCTTCAGCCTATTCTAGTGGGCATTCTCCTGATCTTTCCAAGTAAACAGGAGACCACAAAGCTTTTCATCCTGAGACTCAATCATATTGAAGTCTCCACCTATAATCCAAGGGATGCTAGGTAGATCTTCCAGCCAATCCTAGAAAATTGATCTCTCTTTATGGTCATTTGGGGCATAAACAATGCATATGCCAAAAGTAGAGTTGTTAAAATTAATGGAGATCCAAATAGCTCTTTGGCAGGGCAAAACACCATAGCCGGTAATATACTTTTCCCATTTGGGGTTCACAAGTAAGACAGTGCCTCCTCTACCTCTGGGGTGATCGGTATAGAATTTAACGACATCTTTCTAGAGGTAGCTAGGGTTGGATTCAACCATAAAACCAACATCTTTAATTTCTTAAAGCATCAAAAAATTTGTGGAATTGAAGTTATCAATAAAACACTGAATAAAAAATTTTCTATATGGGGATTTGAGCCCCCTAACATACCAGGCAATAAAATTCATGAGGTAACAAGCGAAGTTGTAGGACACTAGTTTATCTCCCCCACAATAGGGGACACATTAGAAAGGGAAGAGCCTCCAGTTTTTTTACAGGAGGAGTTCTTGTTTTTAGATCCTACGAGTCTCCCACACCATTTATTGGTGTGAGGATAGTCTTTATTTTCATCATCAATGTCAGAGTCAGTAGGGGATTGGGAGTCGACATCCATGGCATGCTTAATCTAAAGGGGGATGGAAAAGGAGGAAGGAGTGGGTTTAGAGGCTGGGATAATCTCCAGCGAGCAATCATCACCGAGTTCTCTAAAGACCTTGTGAGGGAGCTCATGGGAGGGGTCAAGTTTGGAGCGGTTGTAGGATGCTTCAAGGTTGAAGCAATCCGAAGAGGCGGGGATAATTTAAGTACCTAGTGAAATGGGTTGATCCACCCTAGAGGGGAGAATAGTATTAGAAAGAATGGGGGTGTCCAGAGAAGCGCAACCAATTCTAGGTGTTTACCTCCTATGCTTCTTGGTGACCATTTGGAAACCATCATCAATACCAATATTATTATCCATAGCAGAGGAAGCCTAGAAGGAAATCAAAATTGGGATGGAAGGGAATGCCAGAGATAAGGGGATCTGATCAGGAACGGGAATAGAAGGAACAATCACTTGAGAGGTAATAGTGGTATCATTCAAATTAGGGAAATCTACAGTAGAAGATTTATCCAGATGAGGGGTTTTGGCAGGAGTAGGTTTCTTTTTAATAATGGGGAAATCTCTCCTAAGATTCCCCTCTTTTCAACATAGGAAACAAGCACTCAAACCTCCCAGAATTTCAATGGGGCAGGTAAAGATTTCTTCCATAATATTGATGCTCAAGTAAGGAGGGATCTCCATTCTAGGATTGAGCGATATAAGTACTCTCACATCCATATGAGGGACTAACCTAACAGTTTCATCCATCCTAACAACTCTTCCCAAGGGTTCCAGCAATTGAGGGAGAAATTGCCAAAGGAAAGGAGGCACATTTTTTACCAGAATCCATCAAGGAGTAGAGAGGGCATGCACTTCCTCATGGGCAGCCTCAGGAGTCCAAGCTAGGGCATAGAATGAGGAATTTCCTAGAGTCCAGTATTGTTTCTTAAGAACCTCAACCTCGGATTCATTATTAGCAAAAAAGATCACAAATAACCGCTTTTGAATTTGTCGACAAAATAAAATATGAAAACCAAGCTTTAAGTTCCAGTAGTTGTGGAACCAATCATCTAAAAATTTCCTTGGTGGGCACTTATCAATTTCAACAACAGAGAAGAAAATTGTAGTATTCCTTAACCTATTCTTTTCCTTAATGATTTTAGTAAACATCTCAGGCTTGGGAGCAATGGAAAATGGCATAAGAAAAGTCCCACAATTCTTACCGTGGTTGGAGGTGCCATTCCCAGCTTCTAGGCTAAACTTCGCATTGGCGTTAATGGAGTCACCTAAATTTTCCACCGCCTCAGAGAAGGATTTGGGCTTGGCAGGATGAACAAGGTTAGGTTTATGAACATTTCTATCAAATTTATTATCCTTAACTATAGAGGGAATGGTGGGTACGACCTCTATCAGAGGACAGAGGGCTCCATTTTGAAATTGGTTCATCTTAATTACATTGAGAGGAGGAAAAGGAAGGACTACAGGTCTATCTCATCTGCGTTGCCGAAGGAGTCCAGCTGTCCACCACTGTCCAGGGAGAAGCCACTGAATTCTGCCAATTTTGACAAGCCTGCTATATTTTGTACCATCCAATGTCTGCTATATTTTGCCTATCAACAACCCGTGTTCCTTTTTTTGGTTTTTAAATATATTTTTATTTCAATTTATTTTAAGATTCACACACATAGTATTGTGTCCAATATTTGGAAAGCTATACCAGCCACTTTAATTCATATATTAATATTAGTTTATGAATGATAATTTATTTTTATATATGTGTTCTTTTTTTTTGGTTTTTAATTATATTTTTATTTTAATTTATTTAAAAATCTGATAATCTCACAAAATATTCTTTCATGATATTTTAAAATCTATATTATAGTGAATTGTTTTTTATTCTCATATTTGAATACTATAATAGAATTGATATTATTGTACCTTGTCTTTTAATTAAGATATCAATTACTTTATATATGATATTAGAATGAGACTCAATGTTGTCATTATTAGTATTTGCGGTTAGGCTAGATACTATTGCAATGAGTTTCTCTTAACTAGTTATTAAAACAAGTTATTTCAACCAATTACAATTCAATATTTTTTATTTTTTTAAAACTTTTAAATTTTATGGGTCACTTATTTATTATTATTAGATTATTATTTCTAATAAAATTGAAAATTATTATACTTAATTAAATTATATCAATATTATAACAATAATTAATTATAGACAAATACTTAGCCACTCTCTTTTTTTTATTAAAAATATAAATTAGTATTCTTCAAAAATATCTTTTATGAAACCTAATTAATAAGATAACTAATATAAATATATTGAACAAATCTATCTAAATCTATTTTCTTTATTTAGAATTTATTTTATTAAGTAAATACATATGAAAATTTAAAAAAAAAAAAAAAAAAACATATTGATTTAAACTTTTTTTGTATTTATCAATGACTATTATTTCTTAATATATTTACCTTTCTTTTGTCTGTACTTTTTTTTTAAATTTTATTTTGGAAAAAAATATTATAATTCTGTTGTCTTCAATATAATCTTATGGTGATTAACATTTTTTTTTATCACTTAGCATTTAAAAAAATAAATTCTTACTTAATATTATCAAATATAAAATGCATGACTATCTTAATTATTCATCTTTCATAAACTTAGTACTAATATGTCTTCTAAAAATTATTATTTAATTCCATCCTATATGTTTACAAAGAGAAATTTGTTTGTATATGTTAAAAATCTAAATTATCAATAGATTTTATTTGGTATTATATTAGGTAATTTTTCAGATCTAACTATTAATATAATTAAATTTTCAGTTCTATTTAAAAAAGTTATTAATTTATATAATATTATATTAAAAAAAATTCTATATTACTAAATTTATTTTCTCATGTATTTTTTCTAAATAAATATTTAATTTTAATTAAAATAACAACTCATCAACTATTAATCTCTTCCTTAAGTTAGAATTTTGAATCTAATATTTCTTACATTAATTTGGATCTCTATACATTTCACTTGTACTTATTTCACTTTTACTTACTTTGCTTATCTCATTTTAAATTTACAATAGAATTATTGTAAGGAAGAAAAGGTGTGCGGAAACGCTTCCTACGCTAATCTTAAGAGGAGGATTATACAAATTTTAACTTAAAGAATTATAGCGATTCAAAGAAACACATTTAAGAGTATAAATGAAATAACCATAAACACATAACACTATGATTATCGTGAGGAAAACCCTTATGGGAGAAAAACCCCACACTCTAAAACCTGCTTAATGTATTATCAAATCAAAGAAGATTACAATAAACTTGCAATGCAAGTTCTTACAAGAGCATCACCTCAACTCAAGCTTGGAGAGACACTACTAGCATCCTTCTGGCACCTAGCCTTGCAAACAAAACTCCATAATACAAACTCCTCCCCAAGCCCTCCTTATATAGTGATTTTACAACCTAGAAACTAGTTGTGGTTTTACAAAACCATGGGCTTAACCACCATGGGACATGTTACCCATTTTTGACATTTACATTTACAAGATGGAAAAACACCCAGGTTAAAATAGTAATCCCGTCCATAATTTTGTCCCCTAGTTTAGACCCTTATAAAAGTCACAAAATGAGTCATTAAGGCTCTAAAAATGGCCCACCTATATTCTACTATGGACAAGACTCATTTTTGACAACTCACTAACCATTTTCCAATGCATAAACATGTGGAAAACTACCAATAAAAATATTGGACTTATTTGAAACAAACTGCAAGTTTGAGACACATGTTTCTCAACAATTATAGATCAGCTATTGGATAGATATTTATAAGTTTATTTGAATTTAAATGAATTTTATTTAATTGAAGATAGAAGTACAACTAACACACTAATTGAGCTTTTCATACTAAGTTGATTATGAGACTCATATTTGTTTCATGTTTCATTAGGGCTTGGAGTTTAATAAAAGAGATGATGCAATTAATAGTTTGGTGTATGAAGCAAGCGCAAGAGCGAAGGACGTCATCCAAGGAAGTGCTACTATAGTCCAAGAATTAAAATATCAAATACCTGAGTTAAAATCTCAATTGTTAGGTAACAAAGAAGAGCTCATGAATATTAATGCTCAATATGATGAGCTTGTAATACTCTTGGAAACTAGATCTAAGAAAGTTTAATACGTATATCATACTTATGCAACCAGACACATAATAGATTTCAGGTATGCTAATATGGGATATATGAGGATGAATTGAGTGAGGTCCATCCCAAGTAATAAATATAACTATAATAATCATGTCAATTCATCTTTGATTTGAGTATTTTTATAATCTGGTATTTATCAACATATTTCACATGCACCATCCAACCACCCTTTCTTATTAAAAATATATCATTTTTAAATAATTTAAATTTCAAACGTTCTCTAATTCTTCATATACTACACAATTGTAGTTGTTCAATTGACATTTACATACTCTAATAAAATACAACAAAATTTTTAAAATTTTACAAATTACCATAAAAATATATAATATATGTAGTGGACATATAATATATATTTGAAACAAATTATATTATTTAAATATAAAGATATCACTTATTGATATTTTTCTTGTATGCACTATTAATAGCATTTGATGAGTAAAATTGTTATTGATTATATGATGTTAAACAATTTTATATTTAGTTTTATATTTTCTTTTCTTATAATAAATGCCTAAAATTAAATATTTGTTCATATGTTTTATCCAATGAATATAATTGACTTCTCTTAGATATGATTAGATGTGTACATTGACATATTTCTTTTATTCCTGTAATTATTTTTATAGAAAATGTTTTATTAATAATAAACTTATTTTATGGAACATAATGTGTATATCTAAGTTATCTGCTACTTCATATTAAAAATGAAGGGGGAGACCTTCAAAAGACTCTAAGCTGAGAGATGAGATTAATGTGAGGATTCAAGAAACACTAACTTCTCTCACTATCCCTAAAAAAAGGTAAGAAAGCTTCACTCAACCCCCCTACTATGAGGGCTGCCAAAGCCAAAAGATGCCTTCAGTTTCACTACTCTGGAGGATTGATGTCTACAAATTCACAAGAAAGAAGGGGAGTTGAGTATTCCCTTCTAGAGTCCTAAAAATCCTTTCATTGAATTTTAGAGGCTTAAAAGACCCTAACAAGAAGTAGCTCATCAAGAGCCAATTATAAAATTCTAAATTTGATCTTTCTCCTCTTCAAGAAACTAATTTATCTGTTGAAGTTTCCCCTAAATTGTTTAAATCTTGGAATATGGGAATTTTTTGAGGCTCCCCCTTTAATGGTGCATTTGGAGGTCTTGCGGTTGTATGGGATCCAAATAAGGGATTTGTAAAAAAAAATAGCATTGGAGAAATATTGGTTGATTTCTGTAGTTAAGAGTTGTTCCATGAAATTTTCCTATTGGATATTCAACATTTATGGCCCTTGTTTTAATAAAGATAAAAGTGAGCTTTGGATCCTTATCAGTGATTTGTTAAAGTCTCTTCAAGAGGAAATGGTCATTTTAGGTGGAGACTTCAGTTCTATTTTAAATTATGATGAGAAATGTGGAGGGATTCTCCCTTCTCCTAGGGTAATGCTAGAGTTTAATCAATTCATCCATGACAATAATATTTTAGAGGTCTCTCCCAAGGTGGGCAAGTTCACTTGGACGAACCTCCAAGTTGATTTAAGTAATATCGCAGAACAATTGGATCGCTTTATTCTTTCTAATTTATGGATTCAATCCGAAATAGATTATCATTCTCTTATTTTACCTATCTCTAGTTCAGACCACTTCCTGATTTTGCTTCAGCTATCATATTCCTCTTCTCATCAAAAAGGTACCTTTAAGGTTTAACCAATGTGGTTTCATGATTAGTCTTTCATCCCATTATTAAAATACTAGTGGCAGAATTCTCCGTATATGAAGGGAAATTGATTATTTAGATTGGTTAAGAAATTACATCTTCTCAAACTAAAAATTAAAGAATGGAATGTCACTTCCTCTAAGAATATCTTCCAATAGAAAACAAGATTGCAATCAAAATTATCAATAGTCATGATTACGTTATTCAAAATGGGATGGATGCTCATTCCTTTCTCTGGGAGAAAGAACTTAGAATTTCCTTAGAACAAGTGATTATTTGAGAAGGGATTTACTAGAAATCGAAGCCTCGTGAAACTTGGCTTGCAGATGGTGATAGGAACACAAAGTTTTTCAAGCCTCAGCTAAGTTAAGGCACCTTCATAATAAAATTATTCAAATTGATTCCCCTAATGGCCTATTAGATATTGAGAGTGATATAATAGGTGAAGGTGTTTTACTTTTTAAGTTATTAACTAAACTACAAGTTCACCCTTCTCCTTCCCTGCTAGAAACCATCGCTAATTGTGTCTCTGAGGAAAATAACTCTATTCTTATGGCTTCATTTTCTCTAGAAGAACTCAAGGATATTTTTTTCTCCATGGCCCAAGATAAATCCCTAGGACCAGATGGGCTCACCATGCTTTTCTTCCAACAATGTTGGGACTTTATGGGTAATGATTTATGACTTGCGTTAGAAGAGGCCAGAATCCATAAGACTATGTTAAAAGAGCTTGATCATACTTGGATTGATCTTATCCCTAAAAAAGATAATCATGAAACTTTTTTTGACTTTCACCCTATTTTTTATTTTGAATTCTTTATATAAAATCTTCAGTAAAGCTATTACTGTAGGGCTATCCAAAAGTCTTCCTAAAACTATATCCTAAGAACAATGAGGTTTGGTCCATGGTAGAGAAAATTCAAAGGGGTCCATTTTGGCACATGAAATATTTCATTCCACATAGCTACAGAATAACTCTAATATGGTCCTTAAGTTAGATATGATGAAAGCATATGATCAGGTTGAATGGGACTTTTTTCTGTTGGTTTTTACCAAACTTAGTTTCCAGAAAAAATGGGTAAAATGGATTTGCATTTTCATATCTTCTCCTTCATTCTCGGTCCTCATCAATGGATCCCCTATATTTTTTTTTGCCATCCTCCAGGGGAATTAGGAATGGGGCCCACTTTCCCCCTTTTCATTTGTGTTAATGGCCAAATGCCTAAGAAGATCACAATGTCATGCTCGGCAGGTGGGTATTTGGAGAGGCATCTATCGAAATGATGTGGAAGAACCTTATACACATTAAGTTTTTGTAGATGATACCCTTCTTTTTGGTGAAGCTTCCATTATGGAAGCTCAAGCTATTAAACAAGTCATTTAAGAGTGTTCCATGGTATCTAGTCAGTTAACCAATTCAGCTAAATCAAAAAATATTTTTAAATGTTACTCCATTAGTACAACAATGTCTTCTTAATTTTTGGGGATTTTCATTGGGGGAGCTCCCTTTCTGGTATCTTGGAGTCCCTTTGTATGGATCATAAAAAAACCATTTCTCAGATAAGATAATATTTTGCAATTTCTTAGTAGATTCTTTCCTCGAAGCATAAATGGTTGATCCAATCTAGAAAGTTAGTCATTATAAAATTAGTTTTGAATGCTATTCCTATTTATCTAATATCGGTGTTAAACATGCCTAAACAATCAGTAGAAGAAATCGGTCCATCTTAAGGAATTTCTTGTGGGCATACAATATATTTGAGAAAAATAAGTTATCCCTCCTTGCCTGGAGTAAAGATTGTTCTCCTAAAAGATGTCAAGGTGCAACTATCAGAGATTTTTCTTTACAAAATAAGGCATTAGGTGCTAAAATGCATTGTAAATTGTACCAAAATATGAATTATAAATGGTATAGGCTAATGAGACTAAAATATCTTGATTCTAACAAAAGGGAAATAATCTTTACAATGTTAGTTTTACCTCGGGGCTTTGCCATGTGGAATTTTATGGTGACATGTCAGGATCTCATCTTATGTTCCCTTTCTTGGCTAATACATGATGCCTAAAAGGCACAGTTTTGGGAAGACTCATGGAATGGTGATACTCCCTTGTCCCATATCTAGGACTCACACCTTTTGCAGAATCATCTCAAAAAAATATGGGGTGACCGTGTTTCTCATTACTTTGTTATCCATGATGGCACAACAATTTGGAAGGATCTTTCTGGACTAAGTGGTTTTTATGATTTGGCAGAAGAACTTAGTATAGTTCTCACCTCTAGGGGTATCCTCTTCTCTCCCCATCAAGATGAACTCATTTTTCTAGGTTCTCCTTCTGGTCAATATACAATCAAGGTTGACTATAACTCACATTTCCTTCATCAATCCTCTGACTCTTGGCCTACAATTTTTCTATGGGGCCCTTATTTCCTTCCAAAGGAAGGCACTTTTACTTGATCGTACATACAAGATATGTTCCTCACTGGTGCCAAGCTTGATAGGTTGGGAATCATTGTTTTCTTTCCTTGAACTTTATGTGGATTCTTTATGGAAAATTTTGACCACTTATTCCTTCACTGCCCTTTTGCTCATGATTTCTAGTATTAGCTTATTCAATGTCTTGGATGGTCAATAGCTATTGGCCCTAACATTTTTGATCATTTCCAAGAATTTCACTCCTTACATAAAGCTTCCACATTTGTGCCCCTTGGGTATATTAGCCCCTCTCTAGTCATTTGGAATCTATGGCATGAAAGGAATGAAAGTGTTTTTAGAAATAAATATACTTCTTGCGTAGATGTTATCAGTACAATTGAGAGGGCTATATCAGAAGTTATTCTTTCTTATCATTTCAAATTGATTAATTTTGAAAAGACTTTTTCTAAATGGGATTTCTTCATTCATGAAAATTGGGCTTTTCTACAATCTCTTCCACCACATGGATGTCATTCTTTCAGCCCTTCTCCCTCCTCCCACTTAAATGTTACATGGTTAACTCCCCCACCTATATTTTTTAAACTAAACTATGATGACACCTATAGGGGAAATTTGGGCATTTATGGAGCTGGGATTGTTTTAAGAGACTCAAAGGGTAACATAGTTAGAACAATATGCAAGAAGTTATTTCCAGACTCTAATAATGTGGTGGAGATTTAAGCCCTTCTCTTTGGCCTTTCTCTGGAAATATCCATCAATTATTCTAAGGTAATTATTGAGGGTAACTCAATGGTGATTCACAACATCATCACCTCTAGAAAGACTTCCCCTTGGAAATTAAGATATAGGTTAGATTTGATTCTTATCAAAATAGAAGTCCTTCAAAATTTTGAACTTATTCATTGCTTTACAGAAGCAAATATGGTTGCAGGTTTTTTGGGAAATAAGGGTATTGATGATCCACTTCTCTTTCAAGATGTGGATGAGTGTTATCATTCACATTCGACTTAATTTATTTGAATATGAGTAATTACAATTGCTGCCATCTATTCTCTAGCTCTCATGTGCAACATAGTCAGGGTTCTATTTCTCGATATATGCTCTTTCATGTATTCTGAACTTCTATATTCTTTCACATATTCTATAATGGGGGAACTCAGATAGGTTTGCACTTCCTCTATGAATTCTTCATATAGTCATACTAGAGAGATATGGTTATTCTTTGTCTTCAAATTTTGATTACAGTTGAGGGTGATTCTTATCTGAGATATTCATTTGTATGAGCAGAATTTATGTTTACCTTTAATGGATCATGTGATTTTACTTCTACACATGGATATGTGTTATAAGATGGTCCTTAACTGGGAATCATAGTGGACCTGGGGTCTATTTTCTCTATGGTTAACTGATTTTAGTATTGGTATTTGGAGTGATACGACAACTTGTCATCCTCTAGTTTTTATTGGACTATAGGTCATCCTTATCAATGTGATTTGAGATGAACATAAGTATTTATCATTTCTTCCATCTCTTTCTATAGCTCTCACGTGCATTATATATAGTGAACCATTTTCTGGTTCATGTATTATGAGCTTGTAGATTCATTTACATATTTTATAATGCGGAAATTTAGATAGGCTGTATGATTTGAAATTATGGTTGAGGATCATTCTTATCCCAAGTATTCATTTCAATGAGAAAAACATGTGTTTGGTTGATCATGTGTTTTTACTCCTACCTATGGATATGTGTTATAAGGTGATCCTCAATTGGGAATCATTGGGGATGACATAAGCTATATGGTTAACTGAATTTAGTTAAGTAAGTTTAGATCTTGCACAATTTATTATTTTCTTACTCGCTGCTCGTGGAGAAGTTTGTTTACCATCCTTAATAGTTTTGTGTATGTGGTATGTTGTTCATTGGTGTGCATTCATGACTTAGATAATTTATGGTACCTAAATTGGTGAAGTACATCCCAGATTGAAAAGCAAACTTTCTAGCTTTCTCATATATCTACAACATACCAAACATGACATAACAATTGGGTGGTTGCCAACATAATAACAGAAAAATTAAGATGGCATTGTAAAAATATTTAAAATATGGAGAGTCAATATCTGAATTTGTAAACTAGTCATTTTGCAACTTGGCTCATATGGCATAAACACAAAGAAACTTATCAATTCAATCCTGGTGAGTATGTCACTTTTTGTTCCTTTATTCTCCTATGGAACTTGAACTATGGGTGGAGGTTATTTCTTCAAATCCTTCATAGTGCAGAAAGGAATATCTAAAGTTAAGTTTTAAATGATGCACATTTGGGATTTTGTCGTTAACTGTTATTTTAAAAGGTATAATCAGGGGAGATTCTACACTTTAATTTTGATCTCTCATCTTGTTTATAGTTAATTGTCATTATATTTTATTTTTTCATTACTACTAATTGATCTTTCTAGTTTGCTTTCAAGGAGTATATGCAAGTTCTCAGACTAGTTCGTACATGTTTTTCTATTCTAGATTTGGAGGGAATGTACTTACCGGTCTTCCTTCTATTGATAACATATTTTCTAAGTTCCATCGTGTTAGAATAGTTGTGTACTCTAATTCCCCCACCTTCTCTTCTATCTTTCTCGGTGGTTCATATTGTGGGATACTGCGTTTTGGATAATTTGTATATCATAGATAACCGATGGTTACTCTTCAGGCATGGGTGGGGGATCTATGAGACTTCTAACGTAATTTGCCTAATGTGCCATGGCTATTTCTATATCTAGTAGGTGTTTAGTTTTTCTAGGTTAGGCCAAATCTTTATAAGGTCTTCTTGGCTGTATTTTGTTTCTTATGGGTG
>MU226249.1:3132967-3156415 GCA_018584345.1 Thuja plicata
CTAGGTAATACACCATTAAGAGCCCTCTTCGAATATATAATAGAAGTAAAGAAAAAATAATAAGAATTAGTGCATTATAAATTTGAACTGATCTAAAATATATTAACTAAATTTTTATTTTTTTTATAGAAAAAGTGGGCAAGCCACTGAATATATTTATTAATATAATATAAGTTGGTTCAAGAGCTCATCCGGGAAAGAACCAGTGAGAAAACCCAGAATCCTTGATCAAATACAATATAGCAAAAATATTTTGTGACAATACAAAGTACTCAAGAAGTCATTCAAATACAAAATCACCATCCACATCATCAAACAAAATTTAGGATGGTCGGTTCCTCTAAATGGTTATGCCCATCGGTTCTGATACAAATTTTGTTTCTGTCGGTTATGCGTAAAGGTTCAACTGGACGGTAATTTTTTTCGGTGTATCTTGGTCAATAATGTTTGTCGTTATCTCTTGATCGGTAATTCTCATCAGTTCATCATCGTCAGTTCATCATGGTCAATACTGGTCATCAGCTTGCCGTGGTCGATAATAGTCAGTGATATTTGTCGGTTGACCTTGTTATTGGCTCTGTTGTTCGGTTCTGGTACAAAATTTGATTCAACTATATTTAGAAATAAATATTTTAGCTAAATACCCAAACTACAGAATTTGCCACATGGGCACAAAATTTTAGGACATAAATGATTGAAACAAAAACAAAAACTTTTGCCCAAGTGTAAGCTTGTGTCCATTCCTAATATATGCCTGAAGAGTTGTGCATTTCCCACCCAGAGCCATTGGGCACATCTTCCTTCTCAGCGGAGCCCGTAGTAGTTAGGGGATACAGCCTCCAGCCACTCCCTTGTTCCTAGCTAGCTATCTCCTCCTAGTTAGCGTCGCCATCTTCTATATGTAGGGTTTGCTGTGTTGTTACATCTGCAATTCAAATTTGGTGACCAAATCTACCATATCGGTGAAAATGTACATCTTTATCCCTTTCAATTGACAGTTCCCCTTCCTCCCAAATGTTCCATTCTTTTCCATGACGTGATGGCTTCTAGTTTGTAGGTCGACTGGGGGGATCATGTGGTGGAGACATAGTGTTTGGAAACCCTAGGAGTTCCAATAGAGTGCCAGTAGTCTTTCTCACTCTACTTTCTAGCTGCACTCCAAGCACCCTCGCAGTGACCTTGAGAACATTATTCAGATATTTAGCATTATGACTGGCAAGCGTTCGTTTTACCCCATCGTATGTTGCTAGAAAATCATGAAATTGAAATAATTGATGTCATGGAAATAAGCCCCCCCACAAGAGCTTGGCCACTCCATAGGTCATAATGTTGCAGGGCAATTTTCAGATTATGACCTATCCAAAATTGCTTTTGAACGACTTTAAACACCAGAATTTTGATTAAGTGCATAGAATGTACCAAATCCATTGCATTGGAGATAAATATTGATACTAGCTGAGAAGGGTTAAGGAACTGCTTAGAAGTGGGGATTAGGTGTTCATCCACAATTACCTGCTAAAATTTAATAATATTTTATCAACATCTCACAATGGAGATGTATTTAATCTTTGAAGTTAAAGCTCATTTCCTTAATATTTGGATTATATTTTAAAAATTGTTGGTCCATTTTGTATGAGCTTTTTTTCAATGTGATTTAATTTTAATTCTTTATGATATCTAGGATTGAACTTTGAGTTTGAGAAATAGAATCTTATAAAAAAGGATCTTATTATTTTTGTATGTAAATTAAAAAAAGGGAATGATGAATAAAATTTAGTATATGTTCATTATAGTATGTTCAATGACCAAAAACCAGCAATGTATCCAAATATTTCTCTAATATAGTAGCAATGGTAAACCCTAAGTAGTCGGGAATAAATTTTTTAAATGATTTGGCAAGATAGTTTTGATTAATTATATTACGTAAACTTAATTCGTTTGGCCTTCCTCATTGAGGCCTTCTTCAACCTACAAAAGAAAATAAAATGTGAGTAATAGTATCACTATCCTGCACTGAAGTTCTACCTTTCAATCTATTTTCATCCCATCAATGCTTTAAGGATCTACAAATTTCCTCTACCATAATCAAAAATAGAAAAGTGGGAAGTGCGTCTCCTTATTCAAGATTGCTTCCAGCTTCAAATAAATAAATAAAAACTCCCTTGATCAGTAAAGATAACCTTAAAGTGCATACACATCCAAAATTAATTTACAACCATGTTTAATTAAAACCATATTATTTTAGTACCACTATGAGAATGTCCTACTACATTTTTTCATATGCCTTGCTTACATTCAATTTTATTTTTTCATATTCCTTGCTTACATATAATTTTAATAACCATCAAGTGAATTAATTCATATATGATAATAATATCATCTAGTAGCTTCATTTTGGGAGTGAAACCATTTTTCTCTTCACAAATGATCGATCCTAAAATATATTTTAGTTCATTTGCTAGTACTTTTTAAAAAAAAATTGTATAATACATTTACACAGTAAGGTCTATCTTTAATCTACAAATGATTTTCATACACATATCTTGAGGATCATTTATTTTTATTAAGGAAAAAACAAGTTTTGATGAGACCCCGAAACCCATTACAAACAGATTTTGAAGGGGATTTGGAACCTGACAAAGATGAGACACTGCAAAAAAAAATAAAGCATTTGTAGAACAACAACCCAAAGTCATCCCAAGGCCAGAAAATAGATAGAAGCTTTTAAAGACATATCATCAAAAGTACCATCTTTCCAAGAGAACCCAACAAGAGGCAAAAACCATACAAAAAGATAAAATATGGTAAGAAAAGAGATCCATAGGTTTTTGATGGCTCCCAAAACCATAATAAAGAATTATTTTGATATGACATGTTGGAGTAAAGAATTAAGGAAGAAATAGAGATAACTTGATGTGAATTGATCTTTGCATTGAATTAACAAAAGATGATATGTATTTTGAAAAGATCAAATAAGAATAAATTCTCATATGTTAGAAATGATAGTAATATAGAAATGTTTAAACTTGTTTGAGAAGAATTTCAACTATTTTATTGTAATGCATCGTGTGCAATTAAAAGCTATAGATAGTAAATTTATGATAAAAATACATCAAGATTTCAAATGTGATTCAAAGATCAATTCGAAGAAAAGGTGCATATGAGCACCAAGTTTAGATGTTATAATAGATGACATGTGGAATTACATTCTTTAATTAAATGTGCAATATAATGAGAAATTTTACATTTTAAAAATAAACAAAATTAATTTGATGTTTACACATCTGAAGATCCATTAACAAAAGAATTTGTGAAATTGAGAACCCTTAAAGACAAAATTTAGAAATGATAAATATGGAAGCGTATGTGTTTGAATTAATATCTCTCTGCCAACTACCTCCACTATCTCATGTTCACCAACTTACTAAATTGCCTCTTCATCGCCAAGTTTGATCAAGTTGAAAAGCATGTTGTCCTAGTATATATTGCAGTTGTTATTTTTATCTTGTCCCATCTTATCATTTTAGACAATTTAACAAAAGATTACCTACTGAAATTTAGTTGTTATCTCCTTAGCTACATATAGTGCAAGTTTGAACTAGATTTAACAACCTTACTATAGCTATAAATAAGCATGGATTCGAACTATTATGTATATGTATCATCTTAAAAAAATTAAAAAAAAATCTAGGGTTTCCTATATCATTGTATCTATTATTGGAGTTGGTTATAACTCAACCCTACAACTCCCAAGAATCACCTGCATGCAAACCTGTCACAAAAATAGAGAAGCAAAAGCTATGGAGGCCAAAAATAAAAGATCCATGAAAGAGGAAATATATTGTGCAAACAATAGAGAGAAAAAACTCAATACAATAACATCCGTAGATGATTCACTGAGTTAATATAATTACAAAGAGATCAAACCTTAGAAAGGTGATCAAAACCCTAAAACGGAAAAGTGTAGGTTGTATGGTAATAATTAATTATTACATGCCTAAAGTTTAACTTAAGTGAACTAGAGATAAAGAGGCTTGATAATTAACTCATTAATTATTTAATTAATAAGTGAAATAAATTATTACTCTAACACAACCCCCCCCCTCGTTAACATAAAATTAGGGAGAAGCTTAAAAACCTAGAAACAACTAGTAAAAGAAGGAAACGTGTCCCGATAAAAAGGACTGATCAGGTACCCAAGTACAAAAATTCTTTGTAAAGAGGAGAAAAAGAGAAAATCCAGTGGGAAAAACCCCTGTTCAAAAAGAGATGAAACCCTGTGAAAGACTGAAGAAGCCTCCAAACAAGAGAATGTCCAAGAAAATAGGAATAAAGGGTGAACATGAAGAGCACAATTGAAGCATGAATCTATAAACACTGTCGCAGCATAACTACTGGAACCTCTACTATAACAGAACATGATCAAGTATTGAATACTATAATTTGTATGAGTGCCCTCAAATGAAATTAATCAAATAAGGTTGGAAAACAAAGGCAAACATCATAACTCAAAGATATAGATGGTAAAAAAACACCAAAGTCTAAAGAGCTGGTCAAAAGATGGAAGGATGCCTCCAAAATAGGAATGAAAGAGTTTCCATGTGGTAAATGATCCATCTCACCGAAATGCGTAGGTACCATGGCATTGCATCAACCTAGTATATAGGAACAAATACTAAATACATAGCTCACTCTTTGGAACCACGAAAACATTAGAACCAACAAGAGACACCCCCCATAATGTTAAACAAGGAGAGGCATGACAGGTACACTCAACTAGACTACCAATAACAACTGTATGCAAAAGAACCATGAACATGGATAGTGCAGAAGTAAGTAAAAACACATATAGCAGATAGTGTCATACAAGGATCACTCTCTTGACACACATCATGAGGCTATTGTCATGGAAGGAACACTCACTTGAAAAGGTAGATCAATCCCCCCATGACACTTTATAATGTAGTGCGAGTACAAATAGGCACAAAATGTGTAAGATCCCAAGCATGCAATAGATGACCCTTTATCTCAGTGCATTTTCAAATAAGAAATGCTACATAAATAGATGTCTACAATGCTCAAGAATGATAAAAAGTTGTACGAACATAAGTAATAGCTAAATACGAGTCATCTCATGCAAGGAAAAGGATCCCAAGACCTGAAACATCAAAGATAATCATCAGATTGCAAAAACCAAAAACTAATAGATTGTACCTGGAATAGATTCTAGAGAGGAGACCAATACCAAAATAAAGAGCACAAAATCATCTTTCCAATGATGTGCGGAAGTCTAAAAATGGAGCACGGATGAGAAAGATGTGGCTCCCAGATTGCAAAAAGGAACCCTAAATTTGATTGGAAAAAACCCTACCAAATGGAAAAATAAAATCAACCATGTTGGGAAAATCATGTCAGGCTAAGAACTAGCTTTCTGATGATATCTTGTTTTCCCAAAAATGCCTCTATTTGCTCAAGATATGAGCCAAAAAGTGAAGAGGGATCCAAAAAAAGAAGAACTCCAAGTGACCTCAGCTAAATTTGGTAGAGCTCCACTAAATCTAGCGATGCCACCAAATACGGCAATACTATCAAAATTTTAGCCAAAATTGACAGAGTGCCCAAGATTATTTTTTTTTCCATTTTTTCGCCGCCTCAAAAACATGCGTAGAATAGGGTCGTACATAGAAAAAAATTATTTTCCTTAGAATGCAACTGTGCCCAAATTAGATTTTTCTTATACAAAAGTATGGGGTTTTGGGCCTTTTGAGCGCAACTGTGAGGTTCATTTGAACCCAAAGTGCTCTAAAAACAAACTCCCTCGAGATCCACAAAAATCAGAAACATAAAACCTCTTGGAAAACATAGATCTGAAGAAAAGGCCAAACATCTCATGAAGAGAATAGGTGCATGAAGATTTGGAGCTCTAATACCATATTGGATTTGATGAAAGCTCAACCCTACAGTTCCCAATCACGTGCATGAAAACCTATCACAAAAGAAGAGAAGCAAAAGCTATAGAGGCCAAAAATAATAAATCCATGAAAGAGGAAACATATTGCACGCAAACAATGGAGATAAAACCCTCAATGCAATAGCATCCTTAGTTAATTCACCGAGTTAATATAATTACAAAGAGATCAAACCTTATAAAGGTGATTAAAACCCTAAAAGGGAAAAATCTAGGTTGCATGATAAGAATTAATAAAAGAATTAATTATTATATGCCTAAAGTTTAGCTTAAGTGAACTAGATATAATAAGTGACTTAGTAATGAAATCAATAAAAATTTAATTAACAAGTGAAATAACTTACTACTCTAACATCTACATTATGACAAGTTAATAGAATTCTTCAGAAAAATATTTGATGAATTTATCAAGATGTTTCATTGTATTCTATTTGATTGTGATTGTGGTTTGTTCTCCTATTGCTTATATTACGGGTTATCAATAATCAATCCACCTCCTTAAAATATGTTTTATTCTCTTTGGATAGAAATTTGAGAATAGGCTCTTATGTTCAAAAAATGATGGGATGATTATTGTCCTTTAATTCTCCTCATATTGTGCATTATTCAATAAGGTGATAACCTAGTTTTGGAATACATGGAGCTCATAAGTAATACAAAGTTCTTATCGAGTGTACCCTTGTATTAATCAAACACCTTGAAAAATAAATGCCAGTATTGAGAATTTTACAACTTCAACTTTCCAAACATCAATATCCCATTTACATGCATTGACAAGTTCCTGAAGGGCATTAGTTTTGACATATCAAGACAGTATCAAAGGATTTTATAAGATAAATCCACCAATTGACTCATCAAGTGAATAGAGAATGATGAATAACTTTTCTTTAGTCAATATGTCATCGTAAAAATTTCCTACATTGTGAAAAATACCACTATGACAAAAACCCACAAACTAATTTCCTTCAAAGTGAACAAAAATCTCAATTTAATTGTTTCCATGGATTGACTAGAAAAGATTTCAAATTTATATCATTCACCCTAAGCTAGTTGAATCTAAAAATTGTCACATTGACAAAGGTTTATTAACAATCTTCCTATAAGGCATTTTTATATCACCTAACCTGAGATATTTCAACCTAGGAGGTTTCTATTTCAAGTATTTTAAAACAAAAAGTTAAAAAATTGTCAATTTCGAAATTGGGGCCAAGAGAATGTTATATTTCATTTACTTATATTTATATGACTTATTAAGAATTTAATGACACTTTCTAATTGAAGGTTTTATTAATTAATTAGAATGATAGAAATGTTGTACTTTTTAAAGGGAACATTGCTGATAAATATTTTTCTTTGTATTATAAAGTTATAATTTGCTCTATTGTTCTTATGTAGGCTTATGCTCACACTAGCAACATTGCACTTGAACATCTGGGCGACTTGCTAGACAACTAGGGTAATGTACAAGTCTCATTGTTGTAATCATGTTCATCTAGATCTCAAATATTCTACTACTCATGGAGGACAACCTCAACCCTCACATCCATTGTCTCCTTAGTGGGGCACTTGCTAGCCAAACAATATTGAATTTCTCCAAGTGTCACTCGCTATCTCTACTTCCCAGCTGACCNCCCCCCCCCCCCCCCCCCCCCCTACAAAAAAAAACAAACAAAAGACATTGTCTAACTAGGTGGGAGACAATTGATAATTCTACCCCTAATAATATTTAGAATATGATGATCAAAAGTTTCCTCACATTTCCATAATCAGAACAACATAATTATATTTTAAAACCGAATCCTTATATTTTTGTAGTTATGCTCGGGAACTACACTCTTTTACTATACTTGTAGACCTAGCTTTCTATCACTTTTTAAAAATATTATTCTTATATCAATCTAAACAAGCCAAAAGTAATAGATTGATGACCATTGATGGTGATGCAAGCAGAGGCATCTCCGAAAAGCATCGTGACAGATTGAATAAATCTGGGGCCAAATCCTAGGGCTTGTAACATAGCCAAAATGAATGGCCATTCAATTCGGTCATAGGCGTTAGCAAAATCTATTTTGAGAAAAATAGCTTGTTGATGGGAAGTGTGAGCCCACTCCATGCCTTCCCAGACAACAATAATGTTATCAAGGATAAATCTAGACTTGATGAATCTAGTTTGCTCTGGTCGAACAATCAAAGGAAGAAGATGCCAAATTTTAAGAGAAAGATCTTTGACAATGATTTTACAAGAAACATTCTAAAGGGTTATCGGTCTCCAATTACAAATGTCTTCAGGATCTCTAGTCTTGGGAATAAATTTGATGTTGCCTTTGTTGATAAAATCACCCAAGGTTTTAGAGTGAAAAGCCTCTAGGTAGACTTTGTGGAGATCAGGACCAACAAAGTCCCAGAGAGCTTTGTAAAATTCACAAGGAAAACTGTCACACCTAGGCGCTTTGTCATTAGCCATTGGGAAAACAAATTCCTTGAGATCAGAAACATAGAGTACCTAATCACAGAAGTACCTCTGAGAGGAGGAAAGCCTATTGGGAACCACAGCCAGAGTGGCCTTAAGGGCATTATCTCTGTCAAGAGAATTTTCCTGAGCGGTGAAAACTTTCTCATAATGGCAGACAAAAGCTTGAAGGATGTCAAGTAGTTCAGAATAAACTGCCTGACCTTCCTTATACGCTTAAATCCCGCAGATGTATGACGAGCTCTCATACATTGAAAAAATTCTTTTGAAGTTCGATCCCCAATCTTCATCCAATGAAAACGGGCTTTGATTTGAGCACCACGAGCAGTGTAGGAATCAGAAACTTGCTTCTGATGATGAATCTGTGCAAGATGGACCTACAACTGAATGTTAAAAGGATCCATGGCAAGATTTTCTGTAGCAGATTGCAACTCTCTGGTTGTTGCCTGGTAGGATCGCCTGCGGAAAATCACAAGTTGTCTGCCATAAATGTAGAGGAATCGAGTTGTGCGCTTGAAAGCATCATTCCACCATTGAATCCATCCAACAACATGACATGGTCGGGGTTCCAAATTCCAAACATGTTGAATGTGGGCCACCGTGACTTGATGGGACAGTAGAGAAGTATTAAAAAAGAATTGCGTTTTGCAAGGCCATTGCTGAGCTATAGCCCACTCAACACCAAATTTAATGGGAAAGTGGTTAGACAAAGTGACATCAATGAGAGAAATGATAAGGGAGTCCTTGGAGTCCGAGAAGGCAAAAAAATATTGTGCAGAGATCATTGCATGATCGAGCCATTTCAAAACTTTGTCAGAACCAACTCTAAAATTAGACCAAGTATGCCACACATCCCTAGGATGGTGGTGGTGGACAATAGGATCAAAAAGACCTAATTTATTATGCATGTGGTAGCAAGCTTGATGCTCTCTAGCTGTCCAGCAAAAAGGAACAATCCCATCTTTATCTGATGCTGTCTCAACCATATTAAATTCACTACACATGACCCAAGTGGTTGGTGGTAGAGCGTCAGCAAGCCATCTCCAAAGAAGAAATCGCTCAATAGCATCATTGGAAGCATAAACATTAACAATCCCAAAAGAATGATTATGAATAGACAACAAAATCCACACTGCTCTCTGAGTGGGGTCACAACCGTGATCAACAAGAAAAGAGTGCCAACGAGGTGAGAGAAGAGTAACAACACCACCTCGACCAGCTTCGTGCTGAGAGGAAAGAACAATGTTGTTAGGTTAAATGGTTCTGCAAGCAGCCTGAAGTGAGAAACCAACAATTTTAACTTCTTGAAGGCAAAACACATCCAACAGAGAAAAACGTTGATGAACATTTCTAACCAAATACTTTCGATGGAGGTCAATAAGACCTCGAACATTCCAAGAGATGTAATTCATTAAGAATTATCTTGCATATCATCCACGTCCCCAGGAGAGGAGAAACTGTTATACAAAACTGTAGAAGAAGAATGACCCATGAGTCTGGTGAAGGACTCATCAAAGCCTCCAAGAATAGCTCTGCGTTTTCTAGAAGCATGTTCATCATGCTCATCTTGTTGCAAGAACACCTCAAAGGCTGAGAAGCCGACATTGAAACTGTCGAGGCAGCAAGTGGAGTGTGAACCCAAGGAGGGCGTTCAGTGGAACCAACAATAGGTTGAACAGGAACAGAAGAACCCACGCGCTTGTCTTTCCCTTGAAGATTACCCACATGAGGTTTTTTTTTTATGAATAGTTGTTTCTATGTATTTCCGGCCTTGGGCTGTGACTCTCGGGGTGACTTTTTCCTCCGGCCCCTTTTTTGTAAATATGTACTTTATAAATTTTAATTAATGTTAAATGCCTATTCATCAAAAAAAAAACATGTCAAATTATGTAGTATAATAAATGTGAAATTTAACATCGAATTAAAAACGTGCTTGTTAAATCCGTTGGACCACCCGAATAATTCCAGGCCTGGGTTGTTGAATTCATTGAAAAACACCAAACGCCAAGCGTAAAGTGCTCTACAGATTTTTCAAATACGTAAACGACTTTCTGTTCTCACGCCTCACATTTTCTTATTTTCCGCCCACGTACTCTCTCCCCCAATTCAAATCCAAAACAGAGAACAAAAATATTCAATTAAAAACCCTAAATCCTACGTATATGCAATCACAAGCATATCTGACATAAACTTCCGAAAACATCGCAAATACTTAGTAATTATAAAACACATGCCGATTTTACAGAAGAAATCTCTTATTTTAATCTGGAAAAGACTTCCACACTTCTTAATACTAAGAGTCTTCGTGAATGTCAATGTTTTCAATTTAATGTTGAAGCTATTGTGTGTGATTGTTGACTTCAGATTGTCTCGCTAATAAAATAAACCCTTTGGTTGGGAAAAGTGGATACTTATAGTCCACAGAGTTTTCCTTTCTCTAAATGTTATAACTGCATGATAAATTATTTATGTCACTGTTCTAGTTACGACAGCAATGGAAAAGGGAAAGTTTGTAGCCTGTGCGGCCTGTAGAGTGCAACGCAAGAAATGTTCAGAAGAATGTGTTTTGGCTCCTCACTTTCCTGCAGATGATCCAGATAAATTCACAGTTGTTAAGAAAGTGTATGGAACCAGCCATGTCATCAAACTGCTTCAAGTAATTTTTTACTATGGCCACTTAATTGATTTCTTAAAGAAAGCATTTTTTAATTTTTTATTTTAAAATGTAGGTTCGGTTCTTGGAGTCTGTATTGTCTGTTGGGTTTCATTAGGATTCTATTTGTTTGCTTCATTCATATTAATTTAAATTTCAAGTTTAAATTTTAGGGGAGGTAAGGTATGTACATTTTATAGATGCATTAGTTCAAACTTCAAGTTCAAGTTTAAGTGGGAGGGAGGATAAGGTATGCACACTTAGTCTGTAGTACAGTTAGGTGCCTGCTAGAATCATTGCAAGGTAGTCTCATATTACTATAAGTCATTTGTAGATTCATACAGATCTGAGGTATCATAGACTATAAAAGAATCCTTCTTAATTTATTCTTTTGAACTATAAGAATGTTATGTTTTTCAAATTTGGTTTAAATGATTTTAAGAATAAAGTGTATTAGTTCAAATGAAATGTTATTATTGTTAATGGTTTATATTGGTTAAAATGTGCTAATGTTGTTATTATAATAATTTTAAGATATAATGTGTGAGTCAAAATAAAATATTGTTGTCATTGTGCATTCAATTTTCTCCCAATATAATGCACTAGTTTGAATTCAAGGAACTGTGACAATCTAATGTTTCTTATAAAAGAAACATACTAAAACCAGTCTCTAAATCATTGTCATAGATGCTGAATTTTTATTTTTATTTTTATTTTCTAATTTACTTCCCATTGTTATTTTCATATTAAATGCTTTTATTTTTAAATTAATTTTCAACTTAAATCCAAATAATAATTCACCAACAATAAAGCCCTCTTTCGTTATGATTTGTTCTCTTATAGTTTCTTTATTGTTCCTCTTCATTGTTTGTTGGTTTATAGCTACGATTCATGTTATCTGATTTTAAGAAGGTTAATAACACTTTAAAAACCCTACTTACATAATAAAAACAATTAAGCTCTCCTTTTAAGTTGAAGTTTTACAACACGGGATTACTAACTACTTTTTTCTTTTATTTAGAGAGCATGAAATCTGAAATGGTTACTGACTGGATTCAGTTATTCCCAGTTTAGATACTACTACTAGTGTACTATATATTGTTTACAGCTAGCAGCTATTTTACTAGCTACTTTTCGTTTCTATTGCAAAATATATTTACCTGTTTTTTTCCACCATACTATCCACCCTCATTCTTGGGTACCAATTTGATCAATAGTTAGATCGCTGTTGCTATACCACATGGGAATTTCGCCACCAATCATCCTTTCACTTTTATTGTACAGCTTTCTATTTAGAGTTTCAATTTGGTTTAAAACTTTTAGCTCATTAGCTTCTTCAACAGTATTTACTTTTAATCTAATTTCAGATAATCCGTTTAAACAAATCAAAGTTTTAAAAATCTTTTTAAAACATATGAGACAATCAGCACAATTTTGTTGTTGCAGCAACAACAATTGAATCTCTTGTAGCGATACACCATCCGACTGATAACTTGTCATTCGGATTTGGCAATAAGCTGCCATTGTAAATCTTCTGCAATTATTGTACGCCCATTCTTGGATTCTTAAAATGGTAAACGCTGCGAATCATTTCAACAAGTTGGTGATCTGCGAGAAGAGAGACTCGTGGTGAGTAAGACCAATGGCCAAGTTTTCATTGGGGGAAGGTGTTTGGCAGGCTGCGAGGGTTTTTTCAAATTTCATCAATTTTCACATCAATATAACAAACATCATAATACTTCGCCCGGACACCATCAACTAGCAAAAAGTGATCAAATTGTACATTTTCAGAATCAAGAATGCCTTTGGATTTGATAACTTGTTTGAGCCGTACGAGTAAAACTAATGCATACATTCAACGCACCATGTACAACATTGTAGATGCACTAATGATCAAGGCGTTCTCACAAATTTCTCCTTTCTCATTTCTTATGGACGTTCTCATTTAAACAGTGCTATTTTATAATCTATCAAATGGATTATTATAATAACTCTTTCTGATGATGATTCAAACAGTATGATCCCAAGCAATACAAAATATAATATAATCAATAAGCATAACAATTGACTGTATGGTTGTGGAAGCCTGATATTTATGCAATGTTGCTTTAGGGTTTGGAGACTGAGCAAAGAGCAGAGGCAGTAAGCAGTTTGGTCGCTGAGGCAACGGCAAGAGTTAAGGACCCCATCCAGGGAAGCACCAGTGTAGTCCATGATCTACAAAAGCAAATAAAGGAGCTGGAGTCGCAGTTGGCAACCAAGAGAGAAGAGGTCATGAAAATGCGTTCAGAGTATGATAAACTTGTGTTCTTCCTACTTACTGGATCTCCTGATGTTCAAGATGTGCATCACACTGATTTAGCTGATGAAATCTTATATGAGGATATGGACCCACCGCTATTGTGGGAGCCAATGGACGTATAAATTTATGAGGCTGAGCTTATAAAGCTATTTTACTGATGCCATATAACTAACTGATGGTGTAGAAATCGATATGTGATGTACAGAAGAATTGTTTATTATCTTCTTGAAAACTAGAAGTGCACACTAGCGTGAGATATAATATGTTGAATAAATCTTCTCGAAAACTGTAAGTTTATACTACCTAAACATATAAAATAAACCTACATTATTGAGATCCACATAGATAATCTTTTGTAAGTTTTAAATATGCTTCTTTGATAGCATTATAGCACGGACACAATTAATGGAGCTTTAGGCGCTGCTTAAAGCTAAAACCAAACGGTTTAATATAAAAATCATTAAATATATATTTTTATCAATAAAAATAAGACAATATTGTATATATTTTTATGTTTGATTTTATTTGCAAATTGAAAAGCATGTTAGTTTATGATATTGTGATAGCATGTCTTGTGAGATGTGTAGGTCTCATTTTGTTATTGTCAATGGTAGAGATAGAAGAGGCGAGTAAATGTATGTTCAACATATTTAGTGAGTTTTGCATGGTTAAATTGTCGTCATTCTTTATGTATTTACGTGATTAATTAGCTTTATGATGAGATAAAATTATTTTCAATGTTATAGAAAATCATATATAGTATGTATTTCTTTTACATGGTTATATCATCATTTGAGTTGAAGTGTTTGTATGTATGTGTGCAAGATGCGTTGGAGTCTTGAAGTTGTTCTCTAAAATACTTAGAATTTTGCGCTTTCAAGGTCTTATGTCGCTCTTTACTCTAACTATGCTGATAATATTAATCACTTACATCATGTAGTAGTGCCCTTCAAGTTTGAAAAACATGTTGAAGCATCTGTATTCTAATTTTGGTGCAATTTAAGCACAATTCACTGAGTTATTGTGAAATATGAGTCAAATGGCCAACTACTATGAGAATTCCTTTGAATTAAGGAATTACTCCTTCTCTTTGAGATCTGCTAGACCCAAGTGGGTGAATTCTTTGTAATATTGATAAATATTTAGATAAATGTCAATAAATATTGCCTACGAGAAGATACCTCTCAACAATGTGAATCAAATCATACAGATATCATCTTCAAAATTGTCTCTATTTTGGTCTATTATGCAATTCAAAGCCAATTGTAGAGAAAAAATTAATACAAAACCTACTCCTACGAACATAAAATAAAATTTGGTTTAAAACATTTTGTGGTTACTGAATATCTGAAAAATATTGACCAGTGCTTATATCTATGGCAACAACGTCACATACCAAATGAATGGAACAAAAATTATGCATTTCCTTCTAGCCATTAATACATTACACCAACAACCAAATATCCCCCACCGTGAATAATACTAATATAATCACTATTATTCCCCTCAAGTTACTGCAACACATAGATTGAAATTTATTCTTTCCCATGAAAAGAACCTAAACTATGCATCACACAATTATGAAAATTCCATGACAAAAATTCTACTCTATTCTTAACATATCATACCATATAACACAAATAGAATAGAATACGAGACAAAATCATGGTGAGATTTTCATTAATTAAGCTTTATTTGAAATATTACAATCCATTAATGAATGCACTATGTTTTAAACCATTTAATATAAATAATAAATTAAGTATATCTTAATCTATGTCCACCCAATAAAAAATATTCAAAATGTTCCTAAACCCTTGTCAAACAACCAAGGATTCCCTTTATAGAACCAAGGAGGAAAAAAATCTTCATGTTGTTGTCACTTGTCAAAATTTGATTACATAAGAGAGAATATGTCGAACGTACCTTTTCACTCAAAATACCAAACCTTTTCTCCTTTAAAAAAAAATAACACCATGTATGTATAACTAAAGACACACACCACTGGGAGACATGTGCATATCTTTGAACATAAGTAAAACTACAAAGACATGAGCTTAATAAAAAAAACAAGTGGAAAATGAAATTGTCATTGAGTTAGCCACCCGTGTAAAAACCACTTGAAACTGCACTAGAATGAGAACTAGCCAAGATAAAATCTTCATCATCTCAAATGATGTTGTTGAGTCATTCTTCTGTCGTGTTTTCTAGATCCTCTTATTCCACTTGGCAATATCTTTCATACAAACTATGTACAGTAAAACCTATTGGCCAATTAAAATCCTTGATAGCACTTACCCAACTTGACGATTCTTTACATTTACTATCAGCTATTTCTCTGACATCCATGATAAACTTGGAATTAGCTACAATTTTTGAAATGAACTTGTCAATGATGATGTAATATACATGCACAATTAGATAATCACCATTTCCCATCTTTTGGATTGCTACATCTATCATGCCTTCATATTCTATTTTTCTTTGATCAAAACTCGTTAACTTAGAATTCTCCTTTAGTAGTGGGAATTGTCCAATGTTCCAATCCATTGAACAATTTCATTTTCTCTTTCATAATTCCAATTTTCCATTCCAAATAGTAATTTTACTTAAAAGAAAATCATGTGTTTTGTACAATTTTTATTTTATTTTATGGACTATGCTTGGTTTCAATATAACTAAAATCTTAATTTTATCAATTCCTTCCCCCCAAAACTTCCAAGTTTCATTAAGCTCCTTAAGCTCTTTCAGAAATCCTTCACACTGATTAGGAGTCTCAGAAGTAAAGAAAGCATTATAAACATCTTGCACCTTAACAAAAATAACTTTCAAAAGATGTGAAAGTGTCTCCCCGACCATTGTGAACACTTTCTCCTTCATCACAAGTTTAGCTTGTGCCAATTCATCACCCTTCACCTTTATACGATGTTGTGTACTTTTTAACTCCATCCTTAAAGTATTTAATTCCTCATATAGAGAAGAAGGTCCACCATGTTCTGTAGTGATCATATGGGGTGTGTAAGTTTTCTTCTCCAATACCTTTGTTAATTGTGCATTTAGAACTAAAAACTTTTGTATGAAACATGTATCTCTTCTCTTTCGTTGGGAAGTGTATTTATTTATCTTTCCTATACCTAAGTGGAATCACTCTTTAACATGGTTGCATGCATAGTGTGGGTAGCTACTTCTAATGTAGTTGTATCATTTCAAGTTCTTATAATTTATCCATCTCCTCTGCTTTCCTCTACTTCAATGTGTAATTGAGGTCTATTTGTGCTTGGATACTTCACCTATTGTTCTAGTGCCTTCAAAGTTGATGATATCCCATCCTACTGAGGCCTTCATCCATTTCAAATTCAAAAACAAAATATCGGTCTTTTTGTTGTCTTATTTTGTCAACAAGAATACCTCCTCTAAATTAAAATAAAGATTTAGCAAGATATCAATCTCTTTTACAATCTTCCTAGCCTCATTTGGATTTAGGTGGCTCAAGTCAATGTTTCCAAAGTTTTGCCTTTTAGGATACCATTTTCATGTCCTCTCACCTTAAGGCATAAAACATTAAATTCTAGTTTATTATTAAATTTTTCATCAGAGATAAGAATTTGAGAAGTTAAGGCTTTTTCATCATCCTCATCCTCTAAAGGTACTTGATTGTCCAAATTTAATCTATCAATCGGTTCTTCATTATATACCCATTGTCTAGGAGGGGATGCAAATGGATGTTTCACTTTCTCTTCGTTGATATTAAACTTCCTCAACAAATTTACTTCCTCCACAATTCTTATTCCAACATGAAAAACTGGAAAAGAGACCAACAAAGGACCTTGCATTGCACTCTCTTCAAGGTCGTATATAGGATGATCCTCTTTCTCTTCCTCTATGATATTTCCTTGTACTTCCCATATAGTCTCCTCTACTGTAATTTATATTCTTCCTTGATAGATATCCTCAAAATTATCCATCATCCACTCAATCATGTTCACTTCATTGTTCTCTTTGTTATGAAACACTTTGAAACTGTGGTATCTTAGTTTCATCTGATCCTCAATTTTTAAAAACATTTCTCATTTCTTCCTTTCTTGCATAGGGTCTTCTCTGAAGGGGTAATATACTATCACATGTGTTCATATTGGGGGGTTTAACATGGGAAAAAATAGGGGTAATAAATTCCCTAAATAGGGGGGAGGAGATTTTTTGGGGTCGGGGGTGGGGGTTTATATAGTAAAATAGGTGTGTAGGTTATTGGAGGGGTATTGGAGGGGGTGACAAAAGAGGAGTTTGAGGCAATATATTTTGAAAATAGGGGGATTCTTTAGTCTGTCATGAAAGCATGTTCTATGATTCAAGTTCACTAAGTGAATCATTTCTGATTTTTTGAGTAACTGCAACATTATCAATGCAATTACTGATCACGTACTCATTTTAGTCCACTTCATGGGAATATGAAACCCTAGTCAAACGAAAATATTTGAGCGAACACATAAAAATCTTTGGATCATAATTCCTTTTTCTTGCAATTACTCAAAGAATATATTACAATGATATAATTTTGCACTTTTTCCAATGTTTTATCTCTAATACCAAAATCTCCATACCTATTAACCTTCGAAGAAAAGATCCCTTTTCCTGACCTTGCATATATACGCTCTATGCATCTACATGAAATTATACATAAATTCTATAAAGGCCAATCATGGGGAGCACAGTATGGGAGTTGGTGAGGAGGCTTAGGAAAACCATACACTCTGATGACGGTGTATTTGAACAAGAAAAACTAATTAGAAAAGTTAAATTTTTCATTGTTATCCAATATCTGATCTTTAGGTCTCATCATTTCCATGATCTTTATTGGTAACCATTTCAAGGATACACACATTCATTCATAAATGTTTACAACAAAGTGCTCATGGAATTCAAAGTAACTGGCTTAGTCACAAATCCTATCCCAGATATAGCACCATATTTGAATTCAGAAATCCCTTCCTTCATTATTACAAAATTTTAGTTTCAACCCAATACTCCAATTATACTTATACTGAAATAGAAACAAATGACACAAGGAAGAAAACTTAAACTTGACATATGTAGGGTTGTATATGATTTTCAAAAATCATTCATGGATTGGATTTGAAATGTAAGATGTGAAATCATACTCCAAATTGACATATTTTTGTTGAATCCATACTTTTGCAAAACCTTGCAATATGTCCCATCATGTTATTGTTATAAAAAACTAAACTATCCTTTTTTCTTTTTTTTTGCATTTTCATTATTCCTAACATTGATGTTTATTCTACATTTAACTATTTTGTGTTCATATCCATTACAACTATACCAATATCCATTGTTTTTCTTAACATTTATAATCAAATTCATTGTATTTCTCCACTAAATTGCCTTATGTCCAAACTTATTAACATGATAGCATATTCCATTAAAAAAAACTTATTTTTTGAGTTCTACATTCATTAGCTTTTTGATGTACTTTGTTGTGAGAAAAATAAGTTCTATTAATAGACGATTATCTGGAATGAATACAAGGAAGTCTCTGACTCATCAACCCCTTCTTGGATTTGTCTTTTCCTTGAATCTAATCAATCAAAACCTTTTTGTCTTCCACTTTCTTCTTTTCTTCCAAATTGTTTTTGTCTTCCACCTACTTCTCATCTACCAAGTCCTTTTTTTTATCTTCCACTAGCTTCTAGTCTACCAAATTCTTTTTTCTCTTCCACTAGTTTTTCATTTTCATTCAATACTTCCTCAATGTTGTTCAATAATTTCTAAAGTCTACTAAGTCTTCTTTGAGTTCCATCTCAATTTTATCTCCCCAACTTCCATTGCATTCAGTTAGAAAATATAGATTCTCAAATTTATATTTAATATAATAGATGTTGTGATATTGCTATTGAGATTGAAGTGTGTAGTTTTTTTAGTCAAAGTCATTGATTCATGTTTCATGAGTAGTGGTTCAAAATAACCCATATCTTATGAGAATGAATGGAACACTTAGCACTCAGTGCATCTAGGTGATGCAAGCATAGAGGTGAAGCATCAATACTTGCTGGGAGGTTACCCATCTAAGTACCACTCCAACCTCAAAGCATGCTTGATATGGAGCAGTACTAGGATGGGTGACCTCCGAGGAAGTCCTTACGCTTCACCTCTATGAGAATCACCTAGATGCAATGAGTGATAAGTGTTCCATTCATTCTCACAAGAGAAGGGTTATTTTGAACCACTAGTCATGAAACATTGGTCAATGAGTTTGACTCAAAAATCTACATAGTTGAATCCTAATAGAAATATCACAATTTGACTTGCTGTGGAAAATATCTCTTACTTATAATAAGTGTTCCTAGCAGTCCTAAAATCTTTCACAACCATTTTACAAGTCTCTTTATTTTTAATAACACAACTATTACTTTTAAAGATGAATTCATATCCTTTCTTTCACATTTGACTAATGTTTAACAAATTATGTTTCAAAGCTTCAATATAAAACATCATTAATTCTACACATTCCATCTATTGAAATGGCTCCAACACCTTTCATTTATGCACTTCCTTCTCTTGTCAACTAATTTATCCCCCATCATATTATTCTAACTTAATAAATCTTCTCTTTTCACTTGACACATGATTTGAACATTCAAAATCTATGTTCCAGGCATTTGCAAAAACTTTAGTATCTAATACAGTCTCCACTTTCTTTTGTGAAATAGCCAGAAATATAGAATCCTCATTAGTTTCACCAATATCTTAAACTTTAGAGAAGTGTTCATTTATGAAACATAAACTCATTTTACTCTTCCATATTAAATTTATTCTTTTCGCTAAATCACCTCTCTTCTGATTTTGTTTTCTATCATCTTCTAATTCTCTATAATAATTCCTTATACTTGCAATCATTATAAAATGTCCTATTCTTCCAAAATTAAAGAACTTAAGAGGTAACTTACCTTTTTATTTACTAGTGCTTCACCAAAATCTTCTTTAAACAAATTCGTTATCTTCCTCTAATGTCTTTCTTGTCTCTAGTTCAACTTCTTCAAGACCTTTAAATGTAGTCTCTCTCTCTTTTCCATTTCAAATTCTGTAATATCAAATGTAGAAAGTGGACCAATAAGTTGATCAACTAAGTACTAACTTAGATCATTTCTTTTCATTATTGAATATTTCATTAGTATGAACTCCTTTTGTAGGGTTAATACATCTTAATTATAACATCTCTATCTTCTAGATGTCTGACACAAGCTGTAATTCCATCAACAATATATGTGACTGTGTATATATAGCTTTCAACACTCTCATCTAGTAAATTTCCTAAGAAATCGTACTTAAATTTTAGATTCATAAACCTTGGCTTTTTTCTTTGAATATCCTTCATATACCAAAACCAACTTATCCCATATCTCATTAGCTCCTTTTATACCTTTCACTTTTCCAAAAGTTGTGTCACATAAACTACTAACTTTTTTTTTCTTCTTCGGTAGTGAAATGCCTTAGAGGAGATGAATTGAAACTATTTTGAATAACCTCCCAAATACCATTCTGTGAGGTTTCTAAATATGGTCACATCTTGTCCTTCCATTAAGGAAAAATTGTCCCATCAAATATGAGAGCATCAAATTTTAAGTTATGTTTCATCCTAGATCTGCCTTATGCGTGTAAGCATCTTCAAGAGTAACTGGCTCTGATAGTAGTTGTTGAACACACACCAGATTTTGAGAGTGGGGATTGAATTAGTATAGACGCAAATCTGACTTAATCAGCTACCTTGATTATTCAGCAAATAAAAAATTCAAAAAATAAGGAACTAAAACAACAAAACACAAACTCCAAGATTTTTATACATGGAAAAACCCAAACTAGGGAAAACCATGGTGAGCACTTTTTGACAAAGATAAAACATTGATATATAGTCTTATTACAACTGGAGAAGAATCTCACTTTTCCACATATACAATCAGAGGCTCACTTCCCATACAACACTGAATATAGATAAAATCTCACTGCTATGAACTTACAACAAATGCTCACTGCTAAAGTAGAAATAGATAGAAAAGAACTTGTGCACCCAAGATACACTATATTAGGTACAAGGTACATACAAATCTTCACAATAGGTAAAGATAAATTTTCTTGATAATGTAGATGTCCTACACAATTCTATTAACTTAAGAAGCACACTATCATTATCTTTACTTATCTACAACAACTTCACAAAATAGTAACCTCACAAACTGAACTCTTCTATTCTAAAACTCTTCTTATAGATATTTAGTTGCTTGTACTCAACTCTCTTACATTTTCCAAACCACACACATTACTTAGATACAAGATAGTTAATTGGAATTTGAACAAGTTTGGCCATGCCAAAAGAAAATTGAAGGCAAATTATGAGTTCGTCATGTCAACAAAAAATTTACAATAAGGTTCATGCCAAAATCATCTGCATAAAAACATGGGTCACACATAATAGCAACTCATATGTATAAGAGAAAAATATTAAATAAAATATAGGTCACACATAACATGAACCCATAAAGATAAGATATAATCATTAAATATAATACCTAGGAAAAAAATATGAAGAAAGATCCACTCCAAGAGAATGAGGGACTAAGAACAAGTTACACATAGCCTAATAGTAGATCCATAATAACTAGAATAACTTTTATACTTATCTCGAATATGTAACATCACATAGTATTAAGAAACACATTACTTGAAAACTATATCACAATAGATCCACATGCTATGGTCAGATCTAATCTGCACACCAAATTCCATGTTACTCTCGATTTTTCAATATCAAAAGTCATCACAACATATTTTCATGCTAGAACACTAACTGATGATAACTGAAACACTGTTGGAGATTTGATTCGGAACAGTTGATTGATTGTATGTTTGTCATTGATGACAACATATAATATATAGTAGTACTTCTGTATGTAATTATCTATATGATGACATGAAGACCAGCATGGATAGATACATGTTGTTGACATGTTTATGATGCTATGTTCATACACGCAGACTCAGATATGAAGTTTTAGGAAAGATATGTAATTCTGTTATTCACGGTTATAGTTCTGGAGGATTAACGGTTTAAGGCCAATGTATGTAACGTGTTGATTGATTTTCACCTATCTTCAGGATATGCATGTGTATATTCATGATGAGTTATGAGTTTTTGATATTAATCTAAACACACCAAACATATTTCAAGAAGATTACAAAGTTATGATTAAATTGGTGAAGCCAACTTAGTGAAGCGACGCATCTGTTCAGCATTGACTTGTGCTATTGTAATTATGCTTGCATGCTTAGTAGAGCCAACAAGGATGTTATGAAGAGTTTTCTAACAGGTCCCATGATCTTATATTTGGTGTATGTATTTATACAAGGTCATTTGTGATAAGAAGATTTGCAAAAGCCAGAGATTGACAAGTAGAGCAGAGTGTTGATGTAGCAGAGCTATATTTATCATATGTTGATAATATAGATGTTTATGTTGAAGCATTTAGAATATAGCCTAGATTTTTATATTTGTTTACAAGAGGTTAAAGCATCAACGCACAAAAGGAACTGATCAGACAAGCAGTGTCAAAGCAACAATTCATTTCATTCATATAGTGTGTATCAATTATCCAGAAGGTTGTAGCCTTCACCTCTTGGATAGTGATTCCTTTGGACATTGAATCCTCTACCCCTAATAGGGTTATTATAAAAGACTTCTAATAGGGTCTGACCCTTAACCAGGTCAACTATACTACTGCATTGTATTCTACAACTCCTAATAGGGTTGAAGAATCTTTTAACAGGGATTACTATAAACATTATAGTTCTTTGTGGGTAATAATTCCCACTAGGGTTTTTACCATTTGGTTTCCCTATAACCAAATTGATGTGTTGAGTAATGTGTTATCTAAACGTGCATTTAATTTATATAAGTCTGGATTAATAAGTATAAACAATTTAAAGTTGCTGATAACTGATTCACCCCCCCCCCCCTCTGACTTATCCCTGAAGTATTCTAACAATTG
>MU226249.1:3156940-3171844 GCA_018584345.1 Thuja plicata
TATGATAACAAGATCAACATTCTAGAGGAAACTATGCAATTCTCACAAGACTTCAAGAGAGAGACTTTGATCAGCAAAATCTCTGCATTTGAGATATCAAGATTGAAGACTGAACCTAAGAATGAAAAAGCCTTCAAAGCCACAGTCCATAGTAAGAAATCCTCACACATCTCTAGTCATAATGAGAATGAAGAAAATGATGAAGAGCTAGAAGAGATAATTGCCATAATTGCTAAGAGAGAAAACAAAGGAAAAGGAAAATATGAAGGACAACTTCCATTCAAGTGTTTTTCATGTAATAAGATTGGTCACTTTGCATCTAAGTGTCCCACTAGAGTCAAGAAGTTTAGATCTGACTACAAACCTAAATATAGAAAGGAATGCTACCATGCTGAAGAAGGTGTAACTGATGAAGATTCAGGAGAAGATGAAATTGGATTCGTAGCCCTTGAAGAGATGGAAAATTTCTAGAAGATATGGAAATTGCAGATAAAGAAGAAGATCATGAATTAGCCTTAATTTCCAAAGCAGATGTTAGAACTGATTGGATCATTGACAGTGGATGCTCACACCACATGATAGGTGACAAAGACAGATTTGTTTAGTTAGACAAATACAAAGGTGGTATGGTTAGATTTTGAGATAACACTCCTAAACCTATCATAGGCAAAGGATCTATCACCTTGGATGGAAAGAATGAGACAGATGATGTTCTATATGTAGATGGATTACATCATAATCTACTGAGTATTGGACAACTACCTTACAAAGGCTATCAATTGGAGTTCAAAGACAACAAGTGCATCATTAGAAACAAGGATGGAGACATGATTGCATCAGGCTCTAAAACAAAAGGTAATGTTTTTTAGCTTAATTCTGATGTAAGTTGTTTTGTTGTAAAAGTAGATGACAGTTGGTTATGGCACAAGAGACTTTGTCATATCAACTTTGATAACATAGTAAAAATCAGTAATGTCAACGCAGTTAGAGACCTACCAAGCATTGCAAGACCAGTTGACACAATTTGCAAGGAATGTGTTATCGATAAACATGTAAGGAGTTCCTTCAGAAGCAAGCAAACCTCAGCTAAAAATAGGTTAGACTTAGTTCATATAGATTTATGCAGTCCTACTTAAACAAGATCATACTATGGTGAAAGGTACTTTATTTTGTTTGTTGATGATTTTTCTAGGATGATGTGGGTTGCTTTCCTAAAAGAGAAGTCAGAAGCCTTTGATAAGTTCAAAATATTCAAAGCTAAGGTTGAGAATGAATCTAGACTAAAACTGAAATGCTTAAGATCAGATAGAGGAGGAGAATTCACCTCTGACCAGTTTAGTTTTATGACTACTGTGAAGAACATGGAATAAAAAGGAAGTTGAGTTCCCCTAGAATACCTCAGCAAAATGGAACTGCAGAAAGGAGAAATAGGATTATACTGGATACAGTACGCACCATGATGATTGAAGTAAAAGTTGCACACACCTATTGGAGAGACGCAGTGAACACAACAGTGTATACTATCAATAGAACCCAATTGAGACTAGGCATGGATAAGACACCCTATGAACTTTGGTTTGGTAATGTACTCACAGTAAAATACTTCAGAATATTTGGCAGCAAGTGCTACATCAAGAGAGATGATAGTGTTGGCAAGTTTGATGCTAGAAGAGATGAGGGTATTCTTCTTGGTTACTCTACAAAAAGAAAATCTTACAAATGTTTCAATTTAAGATTAAAGAAGATAATTGAAAGCACACATGTCAAGATTGATGATAATTTTATGATTCAAGTGAGGTACTATGAATATGCACCCTTGATTGAAGAAGAACCCAGACCTAACAGTGAAGAAACTATGATTGAAGAAATGTTTGATTGCATTGATGTCTCATGCAATGACCCTAATTTGTGCAATGAAGAACAATAGACAACAAAGGAAGAAACCACACCTAAGGTTCCTTAGTTTACATCCAAATACCGCTCTAAGAATGATATCATTGGAGATCAGAGCAGCAGTGTTTTGACCAGATCAAAAGCAAAGAGCCTAGCATTGGATGAAGAGGTATGTTTACTTTTACAGATTGAACCTTTAAGTGTTGAAGATGCTTGTAATGAATCAAATTGGAAAAATGCAATGAAAGAAGAACTAGATCAGATAATCAAGAATGACACATGGAAATTGGTTCCTAGACCAAGTGATAAAAATGTGATTGGAACAAAGTGGATTTTCATAAACAAAATGAATGAAGGTATAGTAATAAGAAAAAAAGAAAGATTGGTATGTAAAGGATATGCGCAGAGAGAAGGAATAGACCACACTGATACATTTTCCCCTATGAGAAGACTGGAAGCAATAAAATTGTTGTTGGCATATGCAACAGTAAAAGAATTTAAAGTTTATCAAATGGATATTAAATCAGCCTTTCTGAATGGTGACTTAAAGAAGAAGTGTACATTGAATAGCCTGAAGGATTTAACCTTTCAAATAGACCAGACATGGTATGCAAACTAAAGAAAGCACTTTATCGACTTAAGCAGGCCCCAAAAGCTTAGTATGAGAGACTAGATGGTTATCTCACCAAGATTGGATTCAAGAAAGGAGCATCAGATTGCAACTTATTCAGAAGAGAAACACCTGATGGATTACTATTAGTTGCCATATTTGTTGATGACATTATCTTTGGAGGTAATGACAATGTTAGTCTAACATTTGCAAAAGAAATGTAGAATGAATTTGAGATGAGCATGATTGGTCCTATAAAATACTTTTTGGGACTGAATGTAAAATAGATGGATAAAGGAATATTCATTAATCAGTCAAAATATGTGAAGGAAATATTGAAAACTTTCAAGATGAAGGATTGCAAGCTAGTTTGCACTCCTATGATAACTGGAAGTAAAATTTCAAAAGATGTTGACTCCACAACAGTTGATAAAACATTGTACAAATCTATGATTGGAAAGCTTATTTATCTAACTCAATCAAGACCTGACATATCTAATGCAGTTGGCATTGTTGGAATATTTGTAGCTGAACCCAAGCATAATCACCTAATGGAAATCAAGAGGATATTTAGATATCTTAAGGGAACTATAGAGTATGGTTTATGGTATCCTAAATCAGAGAATACACTACTTCATGTGTATACTGATGTAGATTGGGCAGGTTGTATTGATGATAGAAAGAGAAATTCAGGAGGAGCAATATTTCTTGGAGAAAGGTTGGTATCTTGGACAAGCAAGAAGAAAAATTGTATCTCTCAATCAAGGGCAGAGGCAGAATATGTTGCAGCAGCACTGAATTGTACAACAATTATTTGAGTAAAGCAGATGGTTAAAGATTTTGGTATTCAAGTTGAATATCCTATTTTTATTCACTATGATAACACCAGTACTATTAACATGTATAAGAACCCTGTGATGCATGCAAAGATAAAACACATAGAAATCAAGTATCATTTTCTGAGAGAAAAAGTTGCAGGCAAGGAAGTGACATTGGACTATGTAAGCACAAAAGATCAGCTGGTAGACATTTTAATGAAGCCTTTAGCAAAGGATATTTTTGGGTATCTAAGGGAGAAGTTGGGAGTCATTCCCACTCCTAATTCTGATTAAAGAAAGAAGCAAAGTACATCAGTCCTGTGTGACTGATGAATGGTTGACTACTCTACTTCTGGAGTAGTACCTGAGCACAATGGTTTATGGAACCCTTTTCCATTGATGTCAATGGGGGAGTATATACCATTAAAAATAAGACAAACAATGAACACATACAAGGAGCTTATACTATGGGGGAGTAAAGAAACACAGTAGGGAAGTATGACAACGGGGGAGTATTCAGAGAATACACAATACATGAAACTGCAACAGTTTAGATGAATCTTTGATGAGGATATTGAGAAGATTGTATTAGAAAGAAGACACCATGAATATAATTTGTTTTTATATCATATGTTGCCATCAATGCCAAAGGAGGAGATTGTTGGAGATTTGATTCTGAACAATTCATTGATTGTATGTTTGTCATTGATGACAACATATAATACACAACAATATTTCTATATGTAATTATCCATATACATGTTGTTGAAATTTTTATGATTCTATGTTCATACATGTAGACTCAGATATGAAGTTTCAGTAAAGATATGTAATTCTGTTATTGACGGTTACAGTTCTGGAGGATTAACATTTTAAGGCTAACATATGTAACGTGTTGATCAAGTTGCACCTATCTTAAGGATATGTGTGCATATATTCATGATGAGTTATGATTTTTTGATATTAATCTAAATAAACCAAACATATTTCAAGAAGATTACAAAGTTATGATTAACTTGGTGAAGTCGACTTAGTGAAGCGATGTGTCTATTCAACATTGACTGGCGTGGTTGTAATTATGCTTGCACACTTAGTAGAGCCAAAAAGGATGTTACGAAGAGTTTTATAACAGGTCCCATGATATTATATTTGGTGTATGTATTTATACAAGGTCATTTGTGATAAGAAGAGTTGTGAAAGCCAGAGATTGACAAGCAGAGCAGAGTGTTGATGCAGCAGAGCTATATTTATCATATGTTGATAATATAGGTGTTTATGTTGAAGCATTCAGAATATAGACTAGATTGTTATATTTCTTTACAAGAGGTTAAAGCATCGGTGCACAAAAGGAACTGATTAGAAAAGCAGTGTCAAAGCAACAGTTCATTTCATTGGTACAGTGTGTATCAATTATCTAGAAGGTTGTAGCGTTCACCTCTTGGACAGTGAGTCCTCCACCCCTAACAGGGTTATTTTAAAAGACTCCTAACAGGGTCCGACCCTTAACTAGGTCAACTACACTACTGCATTGTATTGTACAACTCCTAACAGGGTTGAAGAATCTTTTAACAGGGATTACTATAAACAGTATAGTTCTTTATGGGTACTAATTCCCACCAGGGTTTTTACCATTTGGTTTCCCCATAACCAAATTGATGTGTTGAGTAATGTGTTATCTAAATGTGCATTTAATTTATATCAGTCTGGATTAATAAGTATAAAATATTTAAAGTTGCTGATAACTGATCCACCCCCCCCCCTCTCAGTTATCCCTGAAGTATTCTAACAAACACTTCTTAACATAGTTGATGGATCATGAGGAATTAATTATAGATCAATAGAAACACCACAATAAACATGAAAACCCAAATAAAATATAACATATAAGAACTAACAACCATCATACTCATAGTCTCTAGAATATATTCCTATCTTCAACTATTATGTAGCACTCAATACATCATTGTGTTCCACTGTTCTATAACACATAATACATACATGTCTTCCATTGTTTTATATGTCCTATAGAACTAACATATCCAACATACAATCCTACCTCTTCCAGACCAATATCCATCTTTTGGACATATCTAAACCGCAAGATATACATAAACATGCCTTAAAAAAACACCTCTAGACCACAATGTTTTATATCAATGATAACTAGACAATAACAATCAAATAGACATATATTGCAAATAGCCTGTGACACAAAGGTATCCTAGGGTAATCCCTGCTAGTGTTCTTAATAAGAAATGAAAAATTTAATAAATTAATGGGGTAAAATATACTATAAGACTTAAAGTGACTATATTGTCATCGTTTGAGGATGTTGATATGGTATAGTTGTTGGAAAGTGATCAATTTTGGTAATGTGACTCACTTTTTGGTTGTCATTTATGGAAAAATGTCTAGGTTTAAGATCTATTGTTTTGAAGATAAGTTTTGGTATGTCAAAAATTGACTAAGTACAAAAATAGAGGTATAGTACTATTTTGGATATCGAAGACATAGATCAATGAATTAAGGCATGCAAGATTAGTGAAAGACACTATGGAGTATGTCTAACATACACCTAAGATTGATTTCATTTTGGATAACTGTATGGAGAGTTATGAGGATTTGAAGACTGATAGAGAGCAGAGAACAATGATACAGAGCAGTTGGACACTAGCGAAGTGTAAGGGAGTATGACTTGGACTCCAGGAAATCGAAGCTGTATTTTTGTTATTGATAGTCTATAATTTGACTATGCATGAGCATCGACTATGCATTTGATATTTACTATTTTAAATGTATTTTGTATTGAAGGTTGACTTACTACTGTTTGTAATATTTATTCTAAGAGCCAACTTTGTAAAGGATATATATGTAAGATATTTTTAGTAAAGATTGGGTGTTGTGAGAAAGTGAAGGATATGTGGAGAAGATATGTGAATGGCAGAGCTATAAAGGAACTATCAAATCATTTGTGATGCATGTTTTTGTTCATCACTAAGAACCTTTTTGTAATAGAATTACATTGTAAAATTTGTAAGCTCATTGTCCCCTAGCAGGGTGTTGTGAACCTTTAACAGGGTTGATATTCCTCTAACAGGGAAATGTACTATGTAATATTCAACTTCTAACAGGGCTAGGTCTCCTTATAGGGACATTATACTTTAGAGAATGCTTGTGGGTATCATCCCCACTGAGGTTTTCCCATGGCCAGGGTTTCCTCATAAACAAATAATGGTGTTATGAGGTCTATGTTATTGGTTTATGTTGTCTCCTTTACTACAATTGTATGGTTAATGTTCAAGTGGTTAAAGAATTTAATTAAATATTATAATACTAATTCACCTCCCCTCTCAGTATTATCCAATCCTAACAATTGGTATCAGAGCTTTTGGTCCTTAGAGAGAAAGCCTAATTGATTGAGGTAGATCAGAATGGATTTGAGTGGTTTGTAGGAGAACTTTGAAGCTGCACTTGAAGATCTTGACAATGCTAAAGTAAAAAATGGAGAATTGATGTTCAACCTCTAAAGAGCTAAGAAATTCATAAAGAAAATGAAAGAACAACTTGAACTTTCTAGAAGTCAGAGAGAAGATATTGTGGTTCAAATAAAAGAAGATTCAGATGAGGACAATTCAGATGAGGTGAAGCAACTAAAAGAAGAGATTGAGATTCTAAAGCTTGAGAACAAGAATATGGCTAAAGAAATGCAGATATAGGAGGATGCTAAGAAGAAATCTGAAGAAACCTTGAACAATGCATTGAATAAAATAAAAGATGAAGCTGACAAATACAAGAACAAATACTTAGAACTTGAGAAATACAATCAAATTATGAATGGTGACCTTACTGAAGAAAAGAAACACATTGAGAAACTTGACACCAGTAGTGACTTGATTGATGAACAGTTAGATAAGCAAAAATCTAAAGGTGACATGAATGGTATTGGCTTCAACAAATTTGAATGTTCAAAGAATTAGGAACAAAAATCAGATGAGAAGATTGATGCTGAGAAATCATCTATTGAAGAGCCTAAAGAGAAAATCAAACCTTTTGGAGGTAGATGCTTTGGTTGCAACATATTTGGACACATGAAGAAAGAATGCAGAGGTAATGCCCCTATTAGAACTTTTTCTAGTTATTGTTTTAACTGTAATGGATATGGGCACAAGAAGATTGAATTCAAAAGACCTAATCAATCAGGATATAGAAAAGACAATGGAAGAGAACCTACAATGAAACCTACATGCTACAAATGTAACAACATTTGACACATTGTGAAGTGTTGTAACTTACAAGTTAATCAAGAAAGAAGACCTCCTATATGTTACAAATACAATAATCCAGGACATATAGAAATGTTTTACAGGTATAATGGAGTAGATAATAGAAGAACACCACCTCCTTTGAATTCACAAAAGAATGGAAATGATACTGGCAAGAGTATTGCAGATGTGAAGAATGATTTTGAAAATTGTTTTAAGAAAGAAGAAGACAAAAACAATGGCAATATATGGAAGATTAAAGAAACTAGTGAGACATTAGTTCAGGGAGAGTTAGTAGATGCTACTGGATCTTCTCCTGAAGGTAACTAGATAGAATTGACCTAATTGGCCGATCATTGCCTTAGGGGAGCATTAAATGCAACACATCATAATTTATCCTTCCCCACAAATCATGTAGTGAGCTCATGCGAGCTTGGGAATATGTTGAGCCAACATTATGGATCATATATCTAAGAGTGCATCATCAACTGAATTTTATATTTTGATCATGAGATTCAATAGCCGACCAGATGGTTTGGAGTGAAAAAGAAAAGACATAACCTAACTTGTATAAAGCACCATGTTATGATCTATTTTTCTATCATTGAACAAGGAGCGAGCCAAGGAGATCAGAGAGTAGAATTATTCAAACATTTCTACACCTTCCGTGCATGATCGATCAAAGCATAAGCTCATATTTCCTCGTGTGAAAGGTATTCTACATTATCTAAGCTATGGATGCACTTATAATTGTTTATGTTGTTGATCATCCTAGATATAAATTCAAGAAACATCCTTATAAGTCATGTGAAGTGGATCTAGAAGGAGCATTTTCACAGACCCCACATGGCATACTTCATGTTGAAGATATTAGGGCTTACATTCACTATAAGTATGACACATTGGAAGATAGAGATATATATAAAGAAATTGAAAACATGTCTGAAAATGGAGTCATGAAGGAAGAATGGAAACATGTTAGTCAATTAAGTATAATGAAGATTATGGACTTGTGTGACTTTGATGAAAATGAATGGTTTAAAATACTTATGAGTAGGGTTCATGACCAATTCATATGGATTCATAGCCAACCTGTGAAGATATGGAGTGACCTAATTCATGAGATTAATAGTTTAGATAACACTAGAGTTGTACCTATTATGGAGAAGCATGTCAAGAAGGAAGTCAAAACCCTAACACACTCGAAGTGGGATAGAAGAGCAGTGATAGTGAATGACACTTTCTAATATGATGTAAGGTTGATTGCAATGATACTTGGTTACAAATTTTTCTATAGTAGCAGACCTAATTCAGTATCATCTAGAGTTATTATGATGACATGGAGAATGATAAAGGAAAACACACAGTACAACCTATGCGAGGTATTGGCACAACAATTCCTTGAGAATGTAAAGCTTGTGAAGAAAGACACAATGAAAACCTTAGGATTTGGATCATTATTGGTATACATGTTCATTTATATTGAACATAAGTTTCTTGGTCTACACCCTAGTGTCTAGAAAACTGGAGTTCCCAATGGTATTTTGATTTCACATAGTTACAAGAGACAGAACACTACTTGGGTAGATGGAGAACTATTTGCAATGATAAAAATTTTACAAAGACAAATGAATAGTAGATATAGACTACATGAGGACATTGTTGAGAAGCACAAGGACACAATTTGTTTTATGGTTGAGATAGACTATGTATGTTCTGAGGCAGTGACCCCTAGAAAGAAATGGTGTTATCCTATGGGTTATGAAGTGAGTTCTGAAGTACTCACCATGCAAGTAGAACATATTCTTCCATTAGAAGTTGATACACCAGAAGAGAGATGAGGAACATATGAGAACAAGTTAGAGAAGGTAAGAGAAGAAAAATATAGAGGAAAGAGGAAGAGAAAGATTGCTAATCTTATACATGAATATGGACTAAAGGATGGTCTATCTGAGGAAGAGCTGAAAGATACGAAGAAGAAGATGGAAGATAGATCCCTTGGAGTAGCTAGTGGAAGCACTAATGCCCCTTCCACCCCTGAAGTAATTATGGTTGATAACACACCTCCACAACAGAAACAAGTAGAACAAGCAAAGGAAGTTAATCCTAGATTAACTAGATCTAGTATGCAGACAAAAGAGAATAGCATAGTTGAGGAAGAAGAGAAGAAAACTGAAAACAATAAAGCATGGAAACCTGACATTACAATGCTAGAGGAAAGAGCAACTAAACAAGGAAAATTGGTTTCAATTGATAAATATTATGACAGATATGAAGAAGCAGATAAACTGAAAATTTAAGACATTGTAATAGAACACATGCTTAGTTTCAAGAAGACACTTTTGGAAGTTGAAGGAAGCATACCCTCAGATTTGTATACAAAACTGGAAAGCATAAAATGTTTGGCACAAGTTGAAGATGATTAGATTAGAAACAAAGAGATTGATGACATGATACCTTCGTTATCTGTATAAGAGAGAGATACTATAGTCAAAGAATTGAAACCCTTGTTGAGGAAAAATACAAGATTACTAAAGATAATGGCAAGGAAATATGAAGTGACTGAGGAAATTTAGAAGGCGCTAGAGAAGATATTGTTCATAACTACTTTTGTCAAGCCCCAACCTCCTAAGATAGATTTACCTACACAATGCGGAATGGATGACAGCACAAAGGACACAAAGACTAATGATGAAGAGAGTAAAGAAGACACTACTGTAAATTTCTATGTTTTTGGCGTGGCAGTAACACTAGACCCCTCACAAGATGAGAATGACCCTTTTGTAGGAACCATGGACACTTCTATTGCTAATGAACTTGAGAAGGAAGAGGAGAATAAGGAAGATGAGCGAAAAGGGGATGAAGGATAGAAGACTGAGCAAAAAGAAAATGAGAATGAAGAGGTAACTTTACCATCTAGCTTATTCTTGGCAAGTAGTAAGGTAAATGTCGATAACATGGATGAAGATGAACTGGTGAAACTGGCATTCATGGTATTGAACAAAGCAAAGGAGAAATCAATACAGAAATGAGATAAGAAAACAAAGGTGATTTCAAGAGATATTGATACTATGAGTAAATTTCTTTCAGTACCCTTAGTATTCCAGAACAAAGATGATATTGAGAACTTGAAAGTCAGACTTGATGGGTTTGATGGCCATTTTGAAAATTTGCTGAAGATTGCATAGGAGAAAGCAGAGAAAACATATGAAGAGAAGAAGCTGATAAAAGTATGCAAGTCCATCTCATGCGACTTAGGAGTTGTGAAAACTTGTCTGATAAATGGAAAGAAATGTATTACACATGGGAGAAAGTTATTTGGTTACAACATGAATCCTATCAGACACATTCAGAATGTTGAAGATATTATTGCCAAGGAAAGGGAAACTTTGAACAAGTTAATGGATGGTTGTGAAACATCTTCACAAACCACTATAGAGTTAGACATAGAAGTGACAAAGATATTGGCTAAGATCAGTGTATTGGAGAATTAGAAGGAGAGAGTACTGAAAAGATTCAATTTACTGAGGAACTTCATTACTCTGAAGCTATCAATACTTGAGGCACATCTGATAGATTTAGAAAAGACTACAGATTCATTTTCTAAAGGCTTACCCACAAACTTGAATAATGCTGAAACTACATCTTTTGCATTGAATGGATTGATTCATATAAGTCATATTTTGTTTAAGACATGGATTGATTCATATATATATAAGAAAAGAAAGAAAAAAAGATGACGAGAAGAAGTGGAGACAGTTTTGTTTTGTGATTCACTTTTTGGTTGTCATTTATGGCAACACATGTTGGTTTAAGATCAATTGTTTTGAAGATAAGTTTTGGTATGTCAAATTGAATAAGTACAGAAATAGAGCTACATTACTATTTTGGATATGAAAGACAAAGATAAATGAATTAAGGCATGCAAGATTAGTGAAAGATAGTATAGAGTATATCTGACATACACCTAAGATTGATTTGGTTTTGGATAACTGTACCGAGAGTTATGAGGATATGAAGACTAACAGACTACATAGAACAGTGATACAGGGGAGTTGGACACCAATGAAGTATAAGGGAGTATGACTTAGACTCCAGGAAATCAAAGTTGTATTTTTGTTATTGATAGTCTATACTTTGACTATGCAAGAGCTCTGACTATGCATTTGATATTTACTATATTAAATGTATTTTGTATTGAAGGTTGACTTAGTACAGTTTGTAATATTTATTCTTAGAGGAGACTTTGTAAAGGATATATATCTAAGATATTTTTGGTAAAGATTGGGTGTTGTGAGAAATTTAAGGATATGTAGAGCAGACATGTGAATGGAAGAGCTATAAAGGAACTATCAAAGCATTTTTGATGCTTTTTTTTGTTCATCACTGAGAACCTTTTTGTAACAGAATTACATTGTAAGAGCTGTAAGCTCATTGGAACCTAACAAGGTGTAGTGAACCTTTAATAGGGTTGTTATTCCTCTAACAGGGAAATGTACTATGTAATATTCAGCTCCTAACAGGCCTATGTCTCCTTATAGGGACATTATACTTTAGTGCATGCTTGTGGGTATCATCCCCACCGGGGTTTTCCTTTGGCCAGGGTTTCCCCGTAAACAAATCATGGTGTTATGAGTTATGTGTTATTCATTTATGTTCTTTTCTTTACTACAATTATATGGTTAATGTTCAAGTGGTTGAAGAATTTAATTAACTATTATAATACTGATTCACCCCCCCCCCCCTNATTCCCCCCCCCCCCCCTCTCAGTATTATCCAATCCTAACAATACTATAATAAATTAATGGGGTAAAACATACTATAAGACTTAAAGTGACTATATTTTCATCATTTGAGGATGTTGATATGGTACATCCTTGCCTTTCTTTCTATAGATGTTGACATGGCATAGTACCTTCTCATTGTTTCAAGATGTTGATATGGTACAAATAATTCTTATCATCTACGAATGTTGATGTTTCTCAATAGAGAATCATTGATGAGAGAAGGATCACTCAAAGTTGCACATGCCTCCATGTGTCATTTGATGACACTCCATTTTTAAGTCTCACCATCATACATTATCTATCTCTCAGTAGCAACCTTGGTGTACTTACATTTTAATTTTTTATTTTGATTGATTTCATTGGCTTCATTGTACCATCTCCTAATTGCTACATTTAATTATTCTATATGATATCCATTCTTTGTGTGTACTTCATGTGTTATGGCATGTGACTATCTCTAAAAGAATAGTGGTGTGGGTGTGAGGGTACAATATGGTTGGGTGATACTCTACATCACTATTCCGGATAAGTATACAAGTGATGGACTATTTCTAGTGGTAGAGTACTGAGAATGATGTGCTCTTTCTCATCCCTTATAATTACTTTTAGTATTTTTTATTGTAATTCTAGACTTTGTATATTACGTCTCACATCCTGACAATGGATCACAGAGTGTGATCTGAAACATTGATACTAAAAAACATACACAATCAAAGCCAAAAATTTAGCTCTAAATTTAATAGATTGTGGAAATTCGATCAATTTAATATTAGGTTTCATTTACGTTTATTATGATCAAATAGAATGTAATTGACTTTCATTTTAGGCATTTCGTACACATTGTTGTGGAGTTGTAATTTCCTAGGCTATAAATTGGCATCAACACTTAAATTAATATAAATTTGACCTTTCTAAGCGGTCTTGCGCAATAATCTATTACCCATGGGCATATGTATGTAGCCTTCTACATATGTTAAAATCCCCTCCATATTTGTTCTGTTGACATGCTATGTTCAAGTGTATTTGTAACAAAAAGTAGTTTCCTTGGTTCTATGAAAAAATAGGCCTTGGAATTGGGTTCCTTGTGTCCTTGGATCATTTTTTTATATATCCTCATTCCATTTTCTGATATGGTTTGATATAGTTTAACTCACTTTCCAATTCAGTGTTAAAATGAGCCTAGTGATTGACTATGTTGATGACCAATCTTATCTCCTCGATTACCGACCGTGGATGATGGTCTGGTCCTATTCCATGAGGTTTGTGTATATTTTTTGTTCTCTCACAAGATGACTTAAGAATATGAATATTTATTCTTATTAGTGTATGGGGTTGTCATGTAACCCTTAGAAGTGCTTGTGAGTCTTTCTCTTGTTGATGATTGAGTGACATTCATGGTATGTTTCATTGATTGTTTATTTTATAATGCTTGATGATGCACTAGTATTCATGATGTTATATCTATATTTCAAAAAAGTATATATTAGTGCATATTTAACCTTATGTTCTAAAGGCTCCTTGGGGGGACATTACATGTAATATTAGGTTTTATAAGTTCTAAATGTATAGTTATGATATTGGACTTTAGAGGGATATTTTGATATTTGTAACTTAAATACCCATCTATAAAACCTTGCACGTTATGGGTAATAGATATTTTTGCTAGCTATTTCTCAATATAAATATTTTCTTATGGTTTACATTCTCTTCCATGGTTTTTCCTATTGTTATTTTATTAGTATTTTTTAATAATATTAATTTTATTAAATTTAAATTTTTTTCATTATATGGCTATTTTTTTTTATTTCAATACAACAAAATTACTTCACTTTTCATGTTCTTCTATTTCTATACTCAGGGGAATTGCCTAGTATTCCTATAGTTGCAATAGTTAACCTTGGACATCCTAAGAGATCTAGATGTCTCATAGGATATGTATCTAGACTTTTCTTTTGTATTATCCTTCTTCTCTTATCTTTACTTTCATCTTCCAAACAATTCTCTCTTAGTAAACTTAGTAGATTTTCATTTTGTCTCATTTAAGATAAAGTACTTTCTACCTCACCTATTCTATTTTTGAGGGCAGTTCTCTTAATTTCCTTGATTAAATGATCCATTTTAGAAATAGAATTTCAAATGTAATGCGCTGAACCCCCTCCCCCACCCCACTTTTTTCACTCAATCACATGTAATTGGGTCAAACTCATATCAAACACATACCAAATTATTTTCTATAGAACCACCACCATTTCTATTAATGTGTATAATATCTTTCTTAAGATATTTTTTTAAGTAGGGAATTATCCCACTATGAAATTCTTCTAACTTATTATAAAGAGTTTATATTATTACTTTCCCACATTCAATTAAAAATAGAATATTTTAAGTGCAACAAAATAAGATACTTGTGTTGGAAATAATCAAGACTAACCAAGTTACTGAGAGGGGAGGGGTGAATCAGTAACTCTTAAAACTTTAAGTGATTTCTGCACTTGTATAATTTTAACCATTCATTCATCTAATCTACTGCAAGC
>MU226249.1:3178509-3190170 GCA_018584345.1 Thuja plicata
TCCCATAATTACAATTTTACAATTCACAAAGTCGGCCTTATACAAATTAATAACATAATCTTATTCTTAAGTCGGCCTTACATAAGTAAACAAAATATTACTGAGTCGGTAGAAGCTCGGGTTCCTCAAGATGGCTCGGTGATCTTCTGATACTCGGCATCCACTACAATACTCGGCATCCTCATGCTCTTGGTAAGAGTAGAAGCTCGGTCCATACTAGTCCCAAAGTGTAGCTTGGAACTTGGTAGCTGTGGTGACTCGGTAGATATAGTGTCACTCGGTAACCACTGGTGACTCGGTGATAACTGACTTCTCGGTTGGCTTCAACTGATGGCTCGGTAGTTATGGTGAAGCTCAGTGACTACCATCTGGTCGGTACATGTTGCTCTTCTCGGTAACTGCTCAACTGTTCATATGCTCGGTGACCACTGTTCTGCTCGGTATGAACTGTTTAACCAGTGAATGCTCGGTATAGGCTGTGGACTGAGTGATGAGCTCGGTAAGCATTTAGAATTGAATAAGTGTTTTCACTAAGTGTTTTCACTGATGACAAATATATCATAATTCCAACAACTTGACATTTATTTTTGGCAAATTCCAATTAAATTATTTCATATTAGTGGATTTGAGAGTTTACAAAATTACTTTTCATAGACCTTTATCAACAAATATATCCTCCATATTGATTTTATATAGCTCAAAGTTAGTGTTAGTGATCCTCTCCGCTTGTGTACTTGATGTGATTTTTATTTTTCTACAACATGTCCTTAGAAGGAGCTCCTACTTAATTATAGACTAGTAATAAAACTATCTCCCTAATATTTATGACTTATGTTGAACAATATTTATGTAAAATAAAATAAAGAAAAGATGCAGAGCCAAATTTATACATTAACTAAATAGAGCATATATCATGTGAATGTTGGAAACTACAATTGAAACAATTATTATATTGCCATTGATGTGAAACCTTCACTTGTAAGACACTTTCTATCTTGTAAAGTTCCATATCAATTGATTGATGAAGAATATTTTAAAAGGAGATATAAAAAGAAGACTTGGTTAAATGGTTGAGGGGTAAAAGCACAAAGATGTGTCATGTTTCAGGACCACTTATCACCACAACTAAATTTGAGTATTTGTAACTAAAAATATTTTTCGTCAAACATAGGGACTAGCTAGATTCATTCTAGCTAAGTTAGATAAGTGGTTAAAATTTTCCAATTGTAAATGTCTATTAAATGTATGTTTTTTACCAATTAGGGTACAATTACTGAAGAAATATAAATATTTCTGAAAAATGATCTTTCAATAACCGCTACTCTTTTTAATGGTATTTTAAAAAAATACCCTTTTGTAGAGCTCAAAGTCAAGATTGTTTTCATATAAATTTTATAGTATTTTGATTAGATCTAATATATTTTAATTTAAAAATACAAGTAGGTATTTTAACATTCGAGAAGATGTTGCTTCAAATAAATAGATAAATAAATAAATAGTAAATCATATCAAAAAAAATTAAAATATATATTTAGCACTAGAGGAGAGAGTCTTGTTCAAGAATATGTATTTTATTTGTTGAATTGTGTAGATTTGATAGGGGAAATTTGGCTGGAGATGAAAACTGTCAATTTGAGATAAGTTCAACTTTGAGCATTTATAACGTCGAAAATATAAATTGAAAACCAATATTTATTATTTTCTGCACTAGCAATACATTTTATCTATAACATATTCTGAAATTAGAGGAAAAATAGAATATTTGCATATACTTGTTTGGTGGGAACTAGACCCCAGCTTTTTAGCAATTTTTAGCAATTAAAGAATAGACTTCAAAAATTTAGAAAAACTATGTCAATTCTTTTTCAATTTGTTTAAAAAAATTATAGGCATAAATTTCACCCATTTTTACACATTTCATCAGTTTATATCATCCTCAAATTCTAAACACAAATGACACTTTATGTCGTTAAAGTTGAAGAGTTTTCAGGTTCTTAACCTTTTCCTTTATGAAAGTGTGACACAAGTTTGTACTTTTACCCTAAGTTATGTGAAATTACAATGGGTACTTGATGAGATCACACCTTAACAAGGTAATATATTGTTTATCTTAATTCTAAGTGATGTTTGGATGACTACAAGCTTAGTCTTGACCGAGGTACAGAGAAAAAGATTAAGAAACTTATGTATGTGCAGAGTAGTGTCGGGTGATGCGAGTGTCGACCGAGCGCCAATATGTGATGAGAAAATTTAGTGTCGACCGAGCCTTAGTATTTTTTGAGTGTTAAAGAATTACCAAGTTACATAGTGATCACCGAGCGATAGAACATAGTATTGATAGAGTGTTAGTATTATGACAATTTGAGAGAGATTTGAGATCCTAGCCAACATAGTTGATTTTCTTCCGCTATGTGAAGTGTATCTAAGATAAGGATGATTGTTTTTTTTTTTTGGAAAAAATGGTAAATTCGATTATAATTTTATTAATAGAACTACTTTGGAAAGGCTCTAGGAGGAAAGAAGTAAGAAAACCTCCCATCTTTTCCAACATAATCAGAAAAGATACGAGACTGAGTCAAAAATATCATCACCTTAGAAACATGCAAGAAGAAATGAGGTGAAAAACTCATAATCCACACCAAACTACCCAATAAAAAACCTATCCCCGCTATACATATCGACTGCACTACTATCGTAAATGCGTAACCCCTATAATGCAAAAATCCAGTGAAAGGGTTATCTATACGTAGATAGAAATCGCCCGGTTAGGATTATCACCCAAAAAAACCAAATGAAGGAAACCCAAAAAATACCCCCAAAGACTTATAATAGTGACCAAACAACATATCAACCCCTGGGCTTAAACAAGCCATGGCAATGGCACAGACACTTGGAAATGTGTCGAGATGATACAAAATCTGGAGTGGCCAAACTAGAGTCTACAGGAGCATGGTTGTGTGGTGGGGGGATCGTCCACTACCTCATCTTGCTACAATTCCATAATAGCTACCATGCTATCAAAAAGGGTGTATGTGTCTGCCAGTATAGATGCTGGGATAAACTCGAAAAGGTTCACCATGCTCTGACTAAAGGAAGCCAAATCCCTATCTATCATGCCAAGCTTGAAAGAGTCATAAAATTTGACATAAGATATATCTTTATCCAGCTTGCTAGGTGGGAAGAAGCTACCGACTCATGCTTGCGAGTTCCAGAGACCATACCCCAAAACTGCTCTGTGAATATCCTCTGTCAACGCAAAATCCTGCTTAACCACTTTCTCTGCCATCTCCATGAAGGGAATATAATCCAGGGACATATCATAGAAATTTTAAAGATAAATTGATAAAACCTGTGAATGAAAGATGCTCATGGTGGAAGACAGGAACAAGAATTTTTCCCCAATAACCCTCTGAACAACATCAATAATAGCATCTGGAGGTGGGTTGAAGATGACTTGCATATGATGGGACATATAGTCATCGGGAATCAGGAACTCCCACTCATGTATGGGGAGCCAAATGTGCAATTTTAAGGCCCTGTAGTCCATAGCAACTTAGAACTTTACCTATATAAAACAATCAAGGAAAACGAGCTATGCCAGAAAGTTGAAACCAGAAGTAAATCCCAAAAGAATTGAATGACACTCATAAATAAGTTGTTGTTAAATAAGGAAGTTCAAGAAGAATAATGAATTAAATTCCACCCATTCCCATGAGTGGTGATGCATCCATCACTTTGTGATGTCTCGACAGCTGAGTGACCGCAACCCAAAGAAACACCTCAACAAAGAAGTGTATACCCAATTCCCCTAATGTGAAAAAAAGGATGTGTTCATTCGCAATGTGCCAAATCAGGAGGAGATCCTGATAACAAGTGCATAATTAATTCATTATGTGAAGTCATTTGAGGTGTGAGCAACCGCTGATTAGACATGAGAGCAGGTGGATTCCTTGCAGAATTAAGTTAGAGAAAAATTATCCTCCAAAGTGACTTCTTTTACCACCCATTTATGTCCCAATTCAGAATTAAGGGATCTCATAAGTGTATCATTCTACCACAAAAAGGAGCCACTAACCAATTTGACCCCTTTATTAGCAAGCCAATCTGCCAAACCATTAGCCTCCCTATAGCAATGTGAGATTTTGAATTCCAAAAAATGTGTGAGCAGGTTCCTCACATCCTGGAGAATATACTAAATTTCCCAGCTATGAGAGAATTGGATGGAGAGAGCCGAGGTGATGATTTGGGAGTCACCCTAAATGTGAAGGTATTGAACACCAAGTGCTACAACTAGATATATGCCCATAAAAAGAGCTTGGGCTTCCACTATGTTATTGGAACCATTAGGAATTTTCATCCATGCTGCTTTTAACACTTTTGAATTTGGGTCAAGTAGGAAAAAACCCACCCGAAAAGATCTCAAGTTTCCCTTTGAGGCCCCATCAAATTTAATTTTCATGAAGGGTGATCAGGGGGTTCCCACTTAACATCTCTCTGAAGATCATCTTTACATTGTTTCCCAATAAGAACACCTTTGAATAGGATGACAATGGGGGGCCAAGAGGTCATAATCCTTGAATCATGGGAGTAAAATGTGGATGAGAGAGAATTAGAGTGGAGTGAATATGAGTTGACCATCTCAGCCATCAATTTTTCAATTTTGATACACACTTTATCCACCAAACATTTTTCCTTTCTAAATATCTATTTGTTCCGTTCCCACCATATTAACAATGTAATAGCCACAGGAGAAATTCTCCAAATGTGAGCAAAGAAAGAGTCTTTATGCAAAAGAGGCTATTGTTTAAGAATTCCAACAAGGGTTACTGATAATGGGCCCTTCCAGCCTAATCTACCAAGAATCTAGTCCCAAATATCTTGGGCAAAGGTGCAAACTGCAAAGAGGTGATCCGCATTTTCTTGTTTATCATCACATAGAACACACTTAAAAGAATATGATATACCCAACCTACATAGCCGATCACTGGTAAGATTTCTCTTAAGAATGGACAACCAAAGGAAAGATCCCACTTTTACAATGATAGCCTAATGCCAGCAAAATTTGAAGAGGTTTGCAAATGGATGTGGAGAAGATCCAATAAGGGATTTGTATCCCAATTTAATAGAGTATCAACCCATAGGGGTGAAAGACCAAATGAGCCTATCAATCTTCATGTTGATATGTAAAGTACGCTGACACAAAATGGCTGAAAGTAAGTCTCTTTAATCCTCAGGAATATCAATTTGAGAGAATTTTTTCAACACAATCTCTACTCCAAGAGAAGCTAGGGATCACACAAAATAATCTCTAACCTTCATCCCACATTTTTGTTGGAGGAGGATCTTGGTAGAAGAAAGAATGCCCGTGACAGAAGCAATGGGGGGGAGACCATTCCAAGAGTCATCCTAGAAATTTGCTTCCTCCCCAGAGTTGATGATCCAAGATAGATGTGGTAGAATGATCCTTCTCCACTTCATAAAAAAATCCCACATAGCTGATCCTACAGGAGGATTCATAATAGTAAAAATGCGAGCTAGGTTCTCCCCATCCAAATATTTCAAATGGATGATCCTAGCCCATAGGGAGCTTGGGTTTTCATAGTACTTCCAGGAAAGTTTAGCACCGAGGCTAATGTTCCTCTCATGAATGTTATGTAATCCCACCCCTCCATCATCCTTAGGAAGTGTGATCTTATCCCATGAAACTAGAGGAATTTTTGAGACCCTGTCTAAATTACCTTTCCAAGTAAATTCCTTGAAGCTTCTTCTGATTTTATCTATAACTGCCTTGGGAGGAAACAATATAGACATGATGTAGTTTGGTATGGAAGAGACAACTGATATGACAAGCAAAATTCTCCCTGATAGAGAAATCCATCTGGCCTTCAGAAAAGTGATCCTCTCTGATATGGATTGGAATATTTGGTCCCAAAAGGAGGCCTTGCACATACCTTGGAAAAGGGGAATTCCTAGATACTTGTTTAGGATAAGGGAAACCTCAAAGCCCAACGACATTGTGATATCTCCCTGAATATTCTTAGGTAGATTGAAGAAGAAAATTTGTGACTTCTTGATGTTGAGCTTCTGGCCTGAGAGATCACAATATTCCCGAAGGGTATCTCTAATAACTATGGCCTCCCAAATGGAGCCGTCTGCATATAAAAGTGAATCATCAGAAAATAATGTGTGTAATAGAGAGTTGCAAGTGGTGGAGGTTTAAATGAGAATATAATATGTTTAACCATTTTATGTATATATTCTACAAGGATTTTTATGATGTATTCTACAATGTTGATGGAAACAAAATGTTGGAAGGATTCATTTGATCTGACCTAACGCTGAGATCTACCGTGATGATTAAGATAAAATAGATTGGGCTACATGATTAGAGAGGTATAAGATTAACCTAATTTTAGGTTATGAGTGATTGGTATGTGGTTAATTCATTTGATTGGAAAAATGTAAGCAAAAGGAAGAAAAGGATGAAGAGAGTAGCGTAGGAATGCAAAGTAGTGATTTCTTGAAAGATTTCCAAGCATATCTGAGTGATAGAAATAAAAATGAAGGCCAATAAGTGAATTAGAACTTGAGCTATAATTGGATCTGTATTTGCAAAGTGAGTTTTATGTTTTATATCACAAATTGTTGCTACTTTTTAACCATTGTATCAACTGCAAAATCCTATTAAACAAGGTTGACCTAACAGTCATATTGTTAAATCCTTTAATTAAGGTGACATTATAATGGAATGGTCTAAGCCCTCTAACAAGTATAACTTATAACAAAGTGATTGAATCCTTATACTCGGTCACATTTAATAGTGTCTATTGTAACCTTTAGCCAGTTGGATTTTCACAGAGCTCACTCAAACATATTAAAAAATTGGTAGCATGTTACTGGTGGTTTTTCCCATATTGGGTTTCCATGTTAAATCATGGTGTCATACTTGTGTGAATTTTATTTGATGTGGTGTACTATTAAGAGCTTTATATTTTTCAAGTTGATTAAAGTAGGACAGTAAACTAAAAGTTTATATTGTTGATTATATGCTATAGAGACTGAGTGGATTACTGAAGGATCTGAGTTGGTTGAAGTGTTTGAAAATTTAATTCATACATCTGGACCTTGGATAATTGATTCACCCCCCCCTCTCTGTTATTCTAAATCATTCTAACATTTGGTATTAGAGTGTTATGGTTCTTGTAGAGAAAATTTTGAAGGTACTTGAAGGTAAAGATCAAGATGTATAAAAAGGAGGTACCAAGGGTGAATAAGGAGAATTTCCCTGCATGCAAATGTTTGATGAAGTTAAACCTACCTTGAATTTTAGATGCTGCAAATGTTAGAATAATTGAGAGGGGGGTGAATCACTTAGAACCAGTCTCCTCAAAAATTATGCTACAGTCCCAAATTTATCTAGATGTGTACCAAAACAAATTCAATCATATAAATTAACTCAGTTAAAATGTATTCTGTAAACATAAAATTTAATCAATAGTGTTTACCGAGTGTCAGTAAATTAATATATTATTATCAATCTAGGTCAATAAAATAAAGTGTAAAGTAAAATAAAAATCCACAACATTCATACATGTTGACACATAGATTTTTAACATGCAAACCCTACAAAGGGAAAAAAACCACCTCGGACCGGTAACCTAAAATATTTTCACTCTTCTAAAGTGAGCTCGGTGAAGAGCCAACCCTGTTAAAGGTTACAATGTACACTATTAAATTTGACCTTGTTAGAGGATTTAAAACTGATAGTTCTCTCTTGACCAAGCATTCACTATGGGTTAAACAAGAAAACAATCAACATTCTTTGAATGTTATAATAAAAACTCACTGTCCCACTCAGATAAGAGATTTTATCTGTAACAATAGTTAAACTGATATAGTAATGATCTGATTCAAATACAACACTGATTTGAGAAAATTAAGATCTATTCTAAGTACATAGTACCTCTGATCAATTTGTACTTCTTCAGTTCATCTCATAATTGATACTTGTTCTTCTTGGTAATCCTCTTTCCATTGTTTTCTCGGTTATATCTGCAAAAAACTCTCATTTTTGTCTTTAACCAGTTTGATCAGTCATGCTTAAAATTCATATGTAAGCATCAGGTGCATGTATGATATTCAAAATGAATCTCTTGTCTCTTATATAGACATCATGTACTATTTAATTTTCATCCTTGAAATCTTTTCATTTAATCTCTATCATTTATTTTCCTGCTTGATACTTCCTGGGTAGTTGTGTTAAAAACATGATTCAATATTTTTCGTTCAATCTTCATTGAATTTTCATAATTATTTGATCAAATAAATTTTTTTATCTTTTACCTTGAAATCATCAATTTCCAGCTCAACATCCAAGTCGGCCTCAATTTGAATTAATTTCTCAGTCTTAGTATTAACTGTGTTGGGTCAGCAATACCTAACTCAGTTGTCATTGTGCTTGGTATACAATATGTTTTACTCGCTTATTACTCTCTCTCGATGTCATGAAAATTGTTTTCCACCATAATAATACTCAAATAAGTTGACATCAATGATAATACATTAAATGATAATGTTTATCATCACTTCTGCAACTCACTTGAATATCAACAAATAATTTCAAACATATAATAAGTTGTAGTTCATCAACAAATACTATGTAGAAAATGATTTCAAAATAGTGCCTACTGTAATGACAGCTCAACAGATGAAAGAAAAACAAGAACACAACCAAGCAATGTTGGAGATTGCATCAGCCCTAATCTATCCTGAATTTGAAGATATAAAAGATTTCTATCCTGAATTTGAAGACATAAAAGATTGTAAAATTGTAAAAGAAATGTGGGATACACTAGAAACTATCTATGGAGGTGATATAAATGTAATGGGAGCCAAATCTGAAAGCTTAAGAGGTAAGTTTCAGGAGATGATAATACAAGATGGTGAAACTATAGTTCAATATTGTATTCAAGTTAAGGAGGTTGTAAATTCTATTAGAGGAATAAATGGAACTATTAGTGATGATATTGTTATTAGCAACGTGTTGAGCACCTTAATTCCTATATATTATATTAGAGTATCTAATATACAAGAACAGGGATGTACTCCCGGTAACAAATTAACTCTGGAAGGTATAGTTGGTAGACTTACTACTTTTGAAATGTCAATTTTTGATAAGTTTACTCCCCACCATGTTGATTTTGCATTCAAATAACAATTGAATCTTCAGAAATAAAAGAAAGGAAAAGAAAGACATGTGAGTATCCATAGTTACACTTATCAAGAATAGCATTGTTTGATCTTTATTAACTTGCCCAATTAAATCAACTCTGAAATATATGGAAATTAAATATGAACCAAAAGTCAATTGCTTGACATCAATCACAAAATAACAACTGATCTAATCCTTTCTACAATCCTGTATACCTATGATCTCAGTCTTCATCATCATCTGCATCAGTTGAGTAACAATGATAACACTAGCTAATTGTTAATCTCTAAGTTCTGTTGATGATTAGTGCCTAACACTTAGTCATTTCATTAGGCAATTTTAGTTGGCTATCACTGTGGTTGAGCTAAAACTATACAAGGTTGAGAAACATTGCCGAGCATTTTTTCAGTATGCCTAGTTACATTTCTGAGCCGAGTTACATTGCCAAGCAGAGTAGATAGGGATGTTGAATGCCAAGCAGGATAGTTTTTGTATACTTGTCAGGAATGATACAAACTTCAAGGATAAGTGATCTGGTCAAATTGTATAAGCTTTTTGGGCCAACTTATGTGTGCATTTAATATTCTTATACGGAGTTAATTATGCATTTAATTATTTTATCTTATGCATTACTCATTGTAACCATTAATTGTAATACCATCATGGTAGGGGTATTGGATCTTGATCGTTGATCTAGATCTCACTGTCAGATCTATATAGATATATTAGATTGCTTTGAAACCCTATGTTTTATGTATGTGCAAGAGGTAGAAGAGAAATTGTTGAAGGGACTACATTTTGAAGTGAAATGCACAGAGGGTTATTTTGTTCAGAAGTAGAGATCAAGTAGAGCATAACACAGTGACCAACAGAGTAAAGGTATATCAGACTATAAGATTAGACGAGATACTAAAAAGAGGAGATGTGTCATCAACATCAGAGTGCATATTGAAGGATCAATACTTGAGACTTTTTAATCATTGTATCAATTGAAAATATCTTAACAAAGTGGTTTTAGTAGGCCTTTATTTATCTCTTAATAGAGTGCTTACTTCATTTTAAGTTTAAATCCTTTAATAGGGTAGATTGTAATGATCTAAAGCTCTTAACTGGGTAGACCTCTAATAGGGTAGATTACACTTTGTAATAAAAAATTGTAACCTTAATAGGTACACTTTATTACTGTAGTAGTGGAGAATTTTGTGGGTGTCATACCCACCCCAGTTTTATCTATTTGGGTTTCTGGGTTACCAAGTTATTGTGTAATGTGTTATTTATTTCATGGTGTGGATGCTATTTGAGATTACATTAGATTCATTTATGTATGAATTTGGATCATTTTAATTTAAGTTCTTCAGAATCTTGCTTTCACATTATTGTATTTCCAACAATTGGTATCAGAGCAGAGTTCTCTAAAAGGTTATAATCAGCTTGAGAATTAAGATCTTGAGATGGAGATCTACAAGATGGGTAAAGTCATTGAGAATCAAAAGATTGATGTTCAACTAGCACTACAACAGCTTGAGACTGCAAGATAGGAATTAAAGAAGTCCTTGGCTGCAAGAAAAGATTTGGCCAAACAAATGAATGACACTCATTATCAGGAAGAGGACACCACAAATCTATTTCAGAATGGAGATTCTACTGAGAGTGATGCAGCAATAGAAGATCTACTAGAAAAGAATAGTGCACTATGTGAAGAAGTCAAAAATATGAAAAAGGAACAAGAAGCCCAATCAATAGGAATATGTGAAGTTGTTGAACAGAAAAAGAAAGCTGAAGATGACAAGGCTATGGCAGAAGAAGACAAAAGAATGATGACTACCAGACTTGATGAAAGAACACAAGATGTGCAAACATTGATAGTTAATGAAGTAGACATGGCTAATCAACTACTACTTGTGAATCAAGAGATGAATAGGAAAGACTTGGAGATTGTAAATCTTAGATCTAAGAATAGTCAATTGAAAGATGAATTGAGATCTGAGAAAGAACTTAATAACAGAGTAAATGATCCAAGTGCAGCTATGAACTATTTTTAACAACTGGTGGAAGCATCAAGAAGACCTAAAGATTCTTCTGGGTTAGGTCACACTGTACAACATACAACCACTGAAGATGGATAATCATCTAAGATAGGTGAAAGAAAGAATGCAAAGCCGAGAAACAAGAAACCTATTTGTCACCACTGTGGAAAACTAGGTCATACACCAAAAATTTGCCAAAGCAAGAATGGTAATTCCAATGCTGAAACTAACTTTAATGGTTATTGTTTTAACTATAATAAGTTTGGACATTAAGCATGTGAATGTAAGGCAAAGGCAAGAAAAACACCTAGACTCAATGGTAATTTCTATAATTGTCACAAATATGGTCATAGAGCACAAGATTGTAGATCTAAAGGCAAACAACAATGGACATCAAAGGTACAAGAGAAATCACCAAGAAAA
>MU226249.1:3190224-3205481 GCA_018584345.1 Thuja plicata
GTGAGTATGGACATGTTCCAGAAAACTACATAAGGACACATTTCAGAGGAAAGTCTAAAAGTTGGATGAATGGAAGCCTAGTTTGTCACAGTTGTCTGAAAATTGGTCATACAAGGAAAGATTGCAAAACTAGAGTACTTGCACCTATAGTTGAGAAAATTAGAGCACAGCTGAACACAACATGGGTTAAGAAGTCTGAACCATGTAGCAGTGAAGCTAATGAAGCCGAGGTCACCCAATCCAATAGATCAAGTGATCACATCATCTCCAAGTAAGAGAAAGAGGTATGTAAGGAACTATATTTAAAATTCTTATCTCACATCAGTTCCTAACATGAAATGTACAAAAGTCCATGTTTGCATATGTTAAGATGCACCAGGACATATCTTTGAAGACAAATGTTGAGATGAGTCAATTGTACTGATAGGTGCCAAGTACTATTCATGGACACTAAAGCCGAGTTCTTTAGTGAGTGCCAAGTTTTGTTGGCCGAGTAAAATTCTGTGAAGGTTGAGTGTAGTGAGGCGAGTGGGAGGCAAGTTGTCTTAAGGCCGAGGACAAATGGCTTGCACTAACTCAATGGGAAAAACATTTAATGCTCACCTACCTTGACCTTTCATAGCTTATAAAGGATGAATAGTTGATATATTTTTTTACCTTGCAATTTTACTATTTACAAAGCTATTGAAGCGATTTATAGAATTGATCTTAACAGAGCTAGGAATGGAGATTCATCAGTGTGCCATCAAAAATCCTAAAGTGAATAGTGAACAAAGAACAGTGTGAAATATTACTTGCCAAGGTATTTTTTTTTCCATCTCTCAAACCCTAAATTTCAAAATTATGGCTGCAAGTTCTTCCGCACCAGTCAAGGGTATGGAGGTAGAACAAGAACAAATTCAGTTTATTTAGAGTGATGAATGTGAACCTCTCAACTTTTGAACCATCCCTAAAAGTGTGATACAAAGTGATTTAATTGGAGCCCTCTCATCCATTACTCCCAAGGTACTTATGATTCATGATGTTTGATCATGTTATATGGTTAAAATTGGAGAAGTAGGTGATAATGAATTAAGGAAATCCTACAGCAAACTATGTGATAATGGAGTTCTGAAGGCAGAATTCAAACACTTAGCCAAAAAAGGGTTAACTCATGCCCTTGATTTTTTCCAAAGTTTCAAAGATGAATGGATCAAGGTTACCCTTAGCCAAGTTCATGACATGAGCATGTGGCTAGATAATGGACCAGTCAAGATCACCAAAAGCACGATTCATCGGGTGACTAGATATCCTATAGTGAATGGAAAGTGGACAATGAGGGATAACAGAAAAGAGGAAATTAAATTAAACACTGGAGTAGTATGGAATAATAGAGGTATGACTATCTCTATAATTACTGACCTAGAACTTGATTTTGGAGTAAGGGTAATTGCACAAAAGTTCTATCAGTCCAGCAGATTGGATAGTGTTCCCTGTATAGTAGTTGATCAGGCATGGAAAATTGTTAAGAAGAATCACACATATGATCTTGCCGAGCTATAAAAGACATAGTTAGCCAAGAACCTTGCATCAATCAGAAAGGCTAAGAGCTCATCATGTAATTTTGGTTCTTTACTAGCATGTATATTTTTCTACATTCAAGACACATTTCCTATACTGGGAAATATTGTTTGGAAAAAGGATAGACCCATTACAGTTTAGATTAGTGAATGCATAGAGAAATTAGGAAGCAATTTCAATAGCATTATGGGTAGCTATTTTGTAGAATTCAAGAAGAGAATGAGATTAAGGACTAGGATTCCTAAGTCACTAGTGGAGAAGCACTATGAGGAAATTTGTTTTCTAGTTGATACAGATAACACTTATATCAAGGTAGTGACTCCTAGAATAACATGTTTAGGTCCATTTCCATATAAGATTAATGTTGATGAAGCATCAACCGCCATCACTGCACTCTTAGCCGAGGAAATTGACACCACAATAGATAGATTTGGAAACTTTGATGAAGCTAAGGCTAAGATTTATAAAAGTTTGAATGAAGGAAATATGGAGAGGAAAAGAAAGAAGATAGTGAAAAATCTAAAGAAAATGGTTGGCTTGGTTAGTGATGAAGAACCTAAGGATGCACCTCTAGGTCTGACCACTAGACAAGGTGAGGATATTTCTATTGAGGAGGAAGTCAGTGCATCAAAAGAAGTTACAAAGAAAGCTAAGGGAATAAAAGCCATCAATTGTCATAGTAACCAAGCCTAGCCGAGCCAAACCCAAGGTTACACCTCTTGCAGCTAATCGTCCAAGCACAAGAGAATCTACTATCACTTACCTAGTAGAAGTGCAAACAAAAGTGTATGGTAAGAGAAAAGTTGCAGAAAGTAGTTCTAGCAAGGAAGAAAAGGTTGCTCCTAAGGCTAAGCTGAGTGAGCCAGCAAAAAGACCAAGAAGGAAATTAAATCTGAAGCCAGATAGTGATGAGGAGTTGACAGAAACTGATGAACCCACCAACATACCTATAGATCAATTCAAGAAACTAGAAAGCATTAATGAGGTATGTGATACTTTGAGGAATTCAATAGGGTTAGCAACATTTAAGTTCATCAAATATGACAAGTTGAAAATAGGAGATAGGCACAAAGTTTAGGAAGCACTCTTGGACATGATGAGCACCTTCAAGTTGACTCCTACAGAGATAGGAAATCATGTTCCTGATGAACTATATGACTTTCTATAAAGAAAATGGGAATTTGTACTTGCCACTGAAAGATAGATCAGGGAAGGAACCCTAGAAAATATAATTCTTGAGTTAACCTCTAAAAAACGAACCAAATTCATAGAGGATTATAAGAGTAGGTTTGTTCCCAAACTCAAAGGATATGATATTCTGAAGAATGATATAGAAGGTGTAGTACAACAAAGCCCAAGGATCTGGAAAGAGATTTTTTGACTGATCATTCCAAAAGATAAGAATTCTAGTGAAGGGACATCCGAGCCAAAGACAAAAGAAGTTCAAGAAAAGACTACCCCTAAACCATACATACTTAAAGATCAAATTGTAGTAGAAAAGGACATGACCAAGGATGCATTAGATGCAACAAACTCTGTTGATCTAACTGTAGACAGTCCTATGGATTACATAGTTGATGATCCAAGCAATTTGAAAGTGGAGGAACAATAGATGCCGAGTGGAAAGGAAACTGATTTTCCTATTAAGGCAGTTGATAGTGAAGAAGAAAATTCCACAACATCTGGTGATAAAATTGAAGTTGTCAGTATTAAGAAAAGTGAAGGGCAACAACAAGGAAATGAACAAGAGGTAACTTCACAAGATCCACCTATTTTAGAGGTTGTGAAGACAATTTTAGAATGTGGAGTAGTAACAACAGATGTTGTTGATAAGCCTAAAGAAGAAGAGGTAGCACAAGTGTTTGTTGAGCTACCACACTCTGCATCATCCACTCCCACAAGTCCTAAAACCGGTGGTATGCCAAATCCAAAGACTGCATTGACAGAATTGAAGGAGGAATTGGAGACTGAAACTGTCAAAGGGAAAGATATTATGTTCCCAAGCATAAGTTCTCTAGAAATGAAGAAGAAGAAGAAGTCACAGATTTTAGATGTAACACTAGATGAAGTCATTGTGATTCCACAATGGGATCCCAATGAGTTATCTTTTAAACAAATTGGGACTCTTCAAGAGTTACTTAAAAGGAAGAAGAGACAAGAAGAGATGAAGATAGAACAAAAGAAAAAGTAGGTGTTGCATGACATCAAAGACATATTTACAAAGGCTTTTGACTTAGAGGATGAAATTCCTCAAGCTCCAATCATATATCAACTAGTCACCATTGTACATAATGTAATAGATGAGGACATAGACAACAATGAGAAGCTTCTACAATGGTCCTGGAGAAGATTTGATAGCAAAGTTCTAGAGAATATCTAAGAAGAGATAGAAACAAAACAGGTTGAACTTTTTGTTCTTGTAGAAACCTTAGAGAAAGTTACAACCAATGTTTATTCTTTGTATAAGAAATTATGTGATGTTGAATTTTTCACAAAGGATAATTTATAGCTTGTTGAGAAGCTACAGTTAGATTTGAGATCAATTGGTACTACTTTAGGTAAAGATACTACCTCTAGTTCTTTACATTTTAATAAGTTGATATATGCACAAAGAAGAATAGCCAAGCTTATGGCTAAAGATGGTCACATAAGGGCCAAGTTGATAACTATTTAGACAAGCTTGTTGCCTCATTTGGAGGTAATACAGAAGGAACTTTCAAAAGCTAAGGAGTTATCACAGAGCAATGTAAATCTATTGACTGCAGAGAGTTTAGTGAGTCTAGCTACTAAGCTAGAAATAAAATTGGAAGTTATGAATGTCACAAAGGAAAGCTGGGATACAACATTTGAATCCACCCTGTAGCTTCATAAGCAATTTTTGGATAAGTACAACCTAACCCCACTAGAAACTAGTGACAAAAACAAGGGGGAAGTTAGTACTACAGAAGGAGTTATGAAAGGATACATCAGTACAACAAAGGTACACTTGTATATAATTTTTGAAGGCATTGTAAACTTTTGTATAAGTATATTCCTAGGGCGAGTACTTAGCATACTTAGGCAATATTTTGATGAAATGTACAAAAGTAATGATAAGTGTTTTGCCACTAATATCAAAGGGGGTAATTGTTAATCTCTAAGTTTTGTTGATGATTAGTGCCCAACACTTACTCATTTCATTAGGTAGTTTTAGTTGGCTATCATTAGGTCCAAGCTAAAACTATACAAGGCCGAGCAACATTGCCGAGCAATTTTTTAGTATGCCTAGTTACATTGCCGAGCCGAGTTACATTGCCAAGCCGACTAGATAGGGATGTTAAATTCCGAGTAGGATAGTTTTTGTATACTTGTTAGGAATGATACAAACTTCAAGGATAAGTGATCTGGCCGACTTTTATAATCTTTTTGGACCGACTTATGTGTGCATTTAATATTCTTATATAGAGTTAATTTTGCATTTAATTGTTTTATCTTATGCATTACTCATTGTAACCATTAATTGTAATACCATCATGGTAGGGGTATTGGATCTTGATCGTTGATCTAGATCTCACTGTCAGATCTATATAGATATATTAGATTGCTTTGGAACCCTATGTTTTATGTATGTGCAAGAGGCAGAAGAGCAATTTTTGAAGGTACTACATTTTGAAGTGAATTGCACAGAGGGTTATTTTGTTCAGAAGTAGAGATCAAGCAGAGCATAACACAGTGAACAATAGAGTAAAGGTATATCAGATTATAAGTTCAGGAGAGATACTGAAAAGAGGAGATCCATCATCAACATCAGAGTGTATATCGAAGGATCAATACTTGAGAATTTTTAATCATTATATCAGGTGAAAATATCTTAACATAGTGGTTTTAGCAGGCCTTTATTTATCTCTTAACATAGTGCTTGCTTCATTGTAAGTTTAAATCCTTTAATAGGGTAGATTGTAATGATCTGAAGCTCTTAACCGGGCAGACCTCTAACTGGGAAGATTACACTTTGTAATCAAACATTGTAACCTTAACAGGTACAATTTATTACTATAGTAGTGGAGAGTTTTGTGGGTGTCATCCCCACCCTAGTTTTACCTATTTGGGTTTCTGGGTTACCAAGTTATTATGTGATGTGTTATTTATTTCATGGTGTGGATGGTATTTGAGATTACATTAGATTCATTTATGTATGAATGTGGATCAGTTTATTTTAAGTGTTTAATTTTGAAGATCTGATTCACCCCCCCCCCCTCTCAGTATCTTGCTTTCCCATTATTTTATTTCCAACACTCTTGGTAACAAATTAACTCTTGATGGTATAGTTGGTAGACTTACTTCTTTTGAAATGTCAATTTTTGATAATTTCACTCCTCACCATGTTGATTTTCCATTCAAATAACAATTGACTCTTCAAAAATAAAAGAAAGGAAAAGAAAGACATGTGAATATCCATAGTCACACTTATGAAGAATATCTTGATGAACTTGAAGCACTTATGACTAAAAGACTACCGAGAGGAAGAGAAAAATTAAATGGTAAACTTCCTATAATCTATTTTTCATGTAACAAAATTGGTCATATTGTTGCAAGATGTTCTGACAAGAATGACATGGATGAGAGAAGAGAAAGAAAGTATAAAGACAAAAGGGATGATAGATATTTCAGAAGGTATAAAGAATATAAAGGCAAACGTAATAAATCCTTCTATATTGCTGAAGAATAAACTGATTGTGAATCTGATATATCTATTGACAATCATATAGAAGTTGTTTGTGTAGTTATGAAAGATTATTCTAATGAAGATGAGTAAATGCACTTATTTTATATATGAGTAAAGGTGATAGATGGATAATTGATATTGATTTCTCACATCACATGACTAGCGACAAAAGTAAATTTGAAACCTTAGACTATTGCAAAGGTGGTAGTGTTAAGTTTGGTAATGAAAAACCATGTCCTGGGAAAGTAAAATGATCAATAAAATTGACTGATAAGATCATATTTTGATAATGATTATTGGGTGTAAGGACTAACTATAATTTTTTGAATGTTTCTTAGTTGAATACTTATGGATATCGAGTTAAGTTCAACCAGAAAAAAGATATGATCTTTGATGCTACTTGTGAACTGATTGGAAGTGGAGAATAGACAAGACATAATTTTTCCTATCTAATTTCATGTCATGTCATGTGCAAGCAATGTCAGTTGGGCAAAATGACAAAGTCTAGTTTTAAGAGAAAAACCAATAATTTAGATGATGTTGTGGAATTCATTTATACTAACCTTTGTAGAACTATTGGTGTACAAAGCTACCGAGGTGATAAATATTTCATACTTTTTGTTGATGAATACTCTAGGATGACGATTAAAATGTTTCTCAAAGAAAAATATGATGCTTTTCAGTTGTTTAAGTGCTATTTGGCAAAAGTTGAAAAAGAGATAGGTAAGAACTTGAGATGTCTGATATCTGACAAAGGAGGAGAGTGTATATAAATGAGCTCAACTTATTCTACAATGATGGAGGAATTAAAATATAGATGGCTTCTCCAAGAACCCCCCCTCCCACATAATGGCATAGCTGAGAGAAGGAATAGTTAAATAATAGATTGTGCTAGAACATTGATGATAGAAAAGAATGTTGCACAAAATTATTGGAGACAAGATGTAAGTACAACAGTATATATCTTGAACCGAGTACAAGTCAAAAAAATGTACTAATATTACACCTTATGAGTTACAGTATGGTTATGCACCTAATGTAAAATATTTTAAAGTTTTTGGGAGAAAATGTTATATACTAAAGCACAATAGAAATGGAAAACTTGAAGCTAAGAGTGATGAAGGAAAATTCCTAGGTTATTCCACTAAGATAAAAGTATATTAGTGTTTGAATTCTAACACTAAAAAAGTTGTGGAAAGTGAAAATATTAGAATTGATGAATATTTAGAAAAGAATGAACCTAAAATAGAAGTTGTCGAACAACAGAATGATGCTTCTGAGAAACAACAAGAAAATGTCGTGTTATAGAAATATATTGTCGAGAATTAATAGGAGACTGCTGAGAAAGAAGCAGAGACACAAAATGAATGTAATATTAACTTTGATAATGAATCTGAGGATGAACAACAACATCAAATGAGATGAGAGCCTACTGTAGAAAAAATGTAAGAATACATCATAAACCTGATCAAATTATTGGAGATAAAGATTCAAAGGTCATGACAAGAAGCAAATTGAAAAATCATGCATGTTTATTGTATGAATTTGAGCCAAAATTAGTGAAATGTGCTTTATGAAATGAAGATTGGATACAAACCATGAATGAATAAATTGAAAAATTTGAGAAGAACAAAACCTGGACACTAGTACCAAGACCAAAGGACAAAAATGTTATTGGAACACAGTGGGTATTTAGAAATAAGCTGAATGAACATGGAGAAGTTAAAAGAAATAAGGCCATACTAGTATGCAAAGATTATGCACAAGAATAAGGCATTGACTATGGTGAGACATTTGCCCCAGTTGCAATATTGGAAGGAGTTAGAACTCTATTGGCTTATGTAGCTTACAAGGGATTCAAAGTATATCAAATGGATGTCAAATCAACATTTCTGAATGGAATACTGGAATAAGAGGCATACATTGAACACGCTAAAGGATTTGTTGATTCAAGTAAGAAGAATACAATTTGTAAGCTACATAAAGTGTTGTATGGATTAAGGCAAGCCCCCAAAGAATGTTATGAGAGATTGCACAATTACTTGGTCAAGAATGGATTTACAAGGATAAATGACAATAGTAATCTTACTTAAAGTTTGAGAAATATAAAGGGATGTTGTTAGCTGAAATATTTATTGATGATATCATTTTTGGAGGACAATATGTTTTATGCCAATTATTTACAAAAGAGATGCAAACTAAATTTGAAATGTCTATGTTTGGAGAGAGAAAATTTGTTGTTGGTTTGCAAGTATATTAGATGAAGAAATGTATCTACATTAATCAATCTAAGTATATCAAGGAGATACTAAATTTCTTTGGCATGGAGGACACCAGACCTATAAGTACTTCCATAGATACTAGACAAAAAATATCAAAGACTAATGAGAAAGCCGAATTGAATCAAACCCTGTATAGATTAATAATTGGAAAACTACAATATGTTGTCCATGGTAGACTAAATGTTGCATTAGAAGTTGGGATTGTTGCAAGATTTTCTGCAAATCTTAAATATAGTCACTTCTTGGCAGTAAAAAGGATTCTAAGATATTTGAAGGGAACAAAGGATTATGGACTATATTACAACAAGAATGAGAATTTTCAAATGAAATTTTACAAAGATATAGATTGGGCAGGTAATGTTGATGACAGAAAGAGCACAAGTGGTGGTGTATTCTTTTTAGGAAAGATATTAGTCTCTTGAACAAGCAAGAAACAAAACTATATTTCTCAATCTACAACAAAGGATAATATGTTGCAGCAGCAGTAAATTGTTCCAACCTAGTGTGGATCAAGAAATTATTGAAAAGTATGAAGGAAGAGATCATAGACCGAGTTATTTTTTGTGATAACACTAGTGCTATTAATATTTCAAATAACCATGTGATAACAGTAGTGCTATTATCATTACTTGAGAGAGATGGTACAAGACAAAGAAGTAAGACTTGAATATGTTAATACAAAGGAACATTTGGAAGATAAATTAACTAAGGCTTTACCTAAGGATGTTCATGAGTATCTAAGAGGAAAATTAGGGGTGATTGCCCTATCTGAGGCTAAGTGAGATCATATGGAGTGGTTGCATCAAATGTATTACATAGAATATTTGAAAGATTGATACAAAATGTGGTCACACTCTATGAGCTGCCTAAAACTATGAAGTGCTATGAAAAAGATGTTGATTAGTCATAAGCAAGAGGATAGAGGGAGCACAGAATTCAGAAACCTCACACAAAGATATCTATATAATGAAGATGTATGTCTTTGGCATTGTTTTCAAAGAGGGAGAATAAGACATGAAAAGAGATGTTCAGAAAGAGATTATGCATAGAGAAATATATCGAAGAGGGAGACAATATTTGTATCAGAGAGAATCAGAACGAAGCTAAGAACATTAATGAAAATTTGTTTATAGAACATACTTTTTGGTTTGTTTGGGAACCTTTCATATGTTGTTTGTTTGAATGTGTTTTCCATCAATGCCTAAGAGGGAGATTGTTGGAAACTATAATTGACACAATTGTTATATTTCCATTGATGTCAAAAATTTACTGGTAAGACAATTGCTATCTTATAAAGTGTAATATCAATTGATTGATGAAGACTATTTGAAAAGGAGAGATAACAAGAAGACTTGGTGAAATGGTTGAGTTATGTGAAACTACAATGGGTACTTAATGATATCGCACCTTGACAAGGTGATATATTGTTTATCTTAAGTCTAGGTGAAGTTTGGATGACTACAAGATTAGTCTTGACCGAGTTACAAAGCATAAGATTAAGAAACTTATGTGTGTTTCAAGTAGTGCTGAGTGATGCGAGTGTTGATCGAGCGCTAGTATGTGCCATGCAAATTTAGTGTCAACCAAGCATTAGTATTTTTCGAGTGTCATAGAGTTACTGAATTACACAGTGATGACCGAGTGATAGAACACAGTATTGACTGAGTATCCGTATTATGATAGTTTTAGAGAGATTTGAGATCCCAGCTGACATAGTTGATTTTCTTAGGATATGTGAAGTGTATTTAAGATAAGGATGATTGTGGAGAATTAAATGAGAATTTAATATATGTTTAACCACTTTATGTATGGATTCTAGAAGGATTTTTAGGATGTATTCTACAATTTTGATGGAAACAAAATGTTGGAAGGATTCGTTAGATCTGATCTAACCCTAAGATCTATGGGGATGATTAAGAGGTGATAGATCAAGCTACCTGATCAGAGAGGTATAAGATTAACCTAATTGCAGGTTATTTGTGAGTGGTATGTGGTTAATTCAGTTGATTGGTAAAATCTAAGAAGAAGGAAGAAAAGGTTGAAGAGAGCAGTACCAGACTTCATAGTGGTGATTGCTTGAATGATTTCCAACAAGATCTCAGTGATAGATATAATAATGAAGGATAGTTAGTGAATTAGTAGTTGAGCTATAATTGGATCTGTATTTTCAAAGTGAGTTGTATGTTTCAGATCACAATTTGTTATTACTTTCTAACCATTGTATCAGTTGTAAAATCCTTTTAAAAAAAGTTGACCTAACAATCATATTGTTAAATCCTTTAATCAAGGTGACGTTATAATCGAATGGTCTTAGTCCTCTAACAAGGCTTACTTCTAATAGAGTGATTAAATCCTTTAACTAGGTCACATTTAATAGTGTGTATTACAACCTTTAACTAGGTTGGCATTTCACAGAGCTCACTTCAGAAGAGTGAAAAATTGTTAGCATGTTACTAGTGGGTTTTCCCATATTGGGTTTCCATGTTAAATCATGGTGTCATACTTGTGTTAATATTATTTGATGTGTTGTACTGTTAAGAGTTTTATATTCTGTAATTTGATTACGTTAGGATAGTAAAGTGCAAGTTTATATTGTTGATTATATGCTATAGAGACCAAGCATGAATTACTAAATGCATATGAGTTGGTTGAAGTGATTAAAAGTTTAATTGGTACATCTGGACCTTGGATAACTGATTCACCCCCCTTAGTTATTCTAAATCATTCTAATAGTGAAAAAATCAAATTGATCATATATCTACATGAAAATAAACATACATAACATATCATAGCATAACAATTTATATGAGAATTCTTATTTTTCAAATAAATTCTTAAAATCCAAATCAACTAAAAATGAGAGATATACAATATTTCTTTTAGCATAATAATAGCTAAAAATCTCACTATATAACCCAAAATTGAAGAACCCAATAAACACAATCAAAACATGAAGTCATCAAACACTAATTAAGAAAATATAAGATAAAATCATAAAAAATGGCATCTTAATCCATAGTAAAAAATCTAATAGCCAAATTTCAAGTGAAGGAATTATATTTTTCCATTAGTTTACACAAGGAAAAAAATGATCTACACCATCAGTTTACACTACACTGTTAGATAGGGCACAACACTACCCGACACCAAGGTTACCTGATACTACCAATTTCAAAGCATCCTAACAAACACTATTCAATGTTACCCGATGACAAAAAGGTTAAAGGAACCTGAGGAGTAGCAATAGTGCAACCCGACAGAGCAACAAAGGGAGGAACCTGAGAGATGAAGAGAACCCAATGCTCAGTTCAATAAAGGAATGCCGACAGACTTTCAGTTCAACCCGACTACCAAGAAGTGACAGTCAGTTACATCCCATAAAAAAGTGAATATGATTTTCCACATCAGATAAAACAATGAAGTTGTATATATAGCTTCTGGATTTCTTTTTAAATCCATTATGTGCAGAGGAAGCAATGTATTTATTATTTTTTTAATTAGTTTTACTGATTTAAAACATGCAAACTTAAGATCAAGGTTAAGTTGTAAACCTTGGATCTAAGAGTTAACATTGTAATGCATGATTCTAGAATAGGCCAAATACTTCTATAAATAGATGCTCAATCTATTGTGAAAATGTTGTTGTTCAAAGAAGATTGTAACCACGGAGGGCATCTAAGGACCAGACAAGAGATTTCATGTAGAAGGACAGAAAAGAAACAAATTAGTTTCAAATTGATCATTTATTTACATGAAAAAAACATACATAAAATATCATATCATAACGATTTATACGACAATTCTTGTTTTTCAAATAAATTCTTAAAATCCAAATCAAATAAAAATGAGAGATATATAACATTTTTTTTAGCATAATAATAGCTACAAATCTCACTATAGAACCCACAATTGAAGAACCTAATAAACACAATCAACACATGAAGCCATCAAACACTAATTAAGAAAATATAAGATAAAACCATAAAAAGGGCATCTTACTCCATAGTAAAAATCTAATAGCCAAATTTTAAGTGGAGGAATTATATTTTTTCATTAGTATACACAAAGGAAAAAATGATCTACACCATCTTTTTATACTACACCGACAGATAGGGCACAACACTACCCGATGCTAACGTTACTTGATACTGCCAAGTTCAAAGCATCTTGACAAAGACTATTCAATGTTACCCGATGAGAAAAAGGTTAAATGAACCCGACGAGTAACAATAGTGCAACCCAATGGAATAGCAAAGAGAGAAACCTGACAGATGAAGGGAACCCGATGATCAGTTCAATAAAGGAACACTGACACACTTTCAGTTCAATCCGACTACCAAGAACTGATAGTCAGTTACATCTCACAAAAAAGTGGATATGATTTTCCACGCCAGATAAAATAGTAAAGTTGTATATATAGCTTCTTGATTTGTTTTTAAATCCATTATGTGTGGAGGAAGCAATGTATTTATTATTGTTTTAATTAATTTTACTAATTTAAAAGATGCAAACTAAAGATCAAGCTTAAGTTGTAAACCTTGGATCTAAGAGTTAACATTGTAATGCGTGATTCTAGAATAGGTCAAATACTTCTATAAATAGATGCTCAATATATTATGAACATGTTGTTGTTCGATGAATATTGTAGCCATGGAGAGCATCTCAGGACCAAACAAGAGATTTCATGCAGAAAGACAGAAAAGAATCAAATCAGTTTCAAGAACAAGAACACCTGCTAATGATGAGAAGAGAAAGGTATTAATCAATCACTTAAGGTGATATTATTATTATGAGAGCTTTAATGGATCTATAATCAGCAATTGTGGATTGCATACACTTGGGTCAATCATATGTACTCATTCTAACAAGTGTAGTACACTTAAGAAATACTTTCAAGAAAGGTGGACCTAACAGTCCTATTGTAAATCTCTTAATCAAGTGCACTTAAATCAGTGTTGCTAAAGCCCTTAATAGAGAAGATCTTAACAGGTCTCAAATTTAATAATATTAATAGGGTAAATCATCAGAAGTGATCAATTGTAATCCTTTACTAGCTCCTTTCCATTCTACAGATAGTGAAGTTTTGTGGGTTCCATCCCCATTGCATTTTTTACTTCCTAACATGAGTTTTCTACGATGTCATATCTCGTGTTATGTGTTTATTACTTTCATGAATATTTCTATGAATTTTGTAAACAATTAAAGATTATGAATTAATACTACATGCATAAGAAAGAACAATAGTAATGGTTGGTAATATAGTAAAGAATGATTACTAATGATGAATGCTGAAAAGTGTTAAAAGTTTTAGAGGTACTGATTCACCCATCCCTCTCAATAATACTTCTCATTAATCCCAACATCAAGGTCTATCTACAAGATAAAAATGATGTATTCCTTCGAGCAATTAAAATCTCATCATAATCATAAAACACAATTTGTCTGGTTGATTATATTGTCATGAAAATTGTTTAAATTGATTAAACCTTATTTTTAAAAAAAAATTCCACCTCATGATTATAATTTTTTCCTTGTTTTGGATAAATATATAAGATAAAATATTGCATCCCATAGAAATAATTTTGTATTCATTAGTGCAAATTTTGAGATTTAGGGAAAATATTAATTTATCAAAATAGAAAAATAAACTATATACTAAACTCTCAGGTTATAAATATACATACACGAAATTGAAATTCATTTTTTTTTAATTTTTTTGTTATTTAAAGAGTGAAGTCACATTTAGCTTAATTTTTAGCATTTTATCAATAGTTTAATTAGAGTATTTATTATATGAAAAAATGAATTCTATTTTTAAAAAATATTATAAGTATAAGTGTGTGTGTGTGTGTGTGTGTGTGTGTGTGTGTGTGTGTGTGAAGTTTGCATATCTAGAACATATATGCCATTGTCTAGTAATTCTAGTCATGAAGTTGGATCATTGTTATTGAAGACATATTTTTCCATTAGTATGGAAGGAAAAATAGTTTTGAAATTGGCAGTAACACCAACACCGAAAGACAGTTTTAGTGCAACCTGACAGACATGTTCACAAGGGAACTTGACGACATAGTTTACTAGTGCAAACTGATAATGCTCAAGAGGAACCTGACAGAGTAAACTGAAAGAGGAACTTGACAGAGTAGACAACAAGGGAACCTGACTGAAAGTTCATAGAGGGACATCGATAGATAGACTATAGAGAAAATCGAGCATCAGTCTACCGAGATACAATTAGAATCCCGTGAAATGTGGCTTAGACTTCCACGTCAGATAAAACACTTGTATTTTATATTTAGTTTTAAATCCATTTCTTGAGGGAAAAGAAATATAATTGTAATTGTTTTAATCAGTCTAACTGATTAGAAACATGCAGACTAGGAGATCAAGGTCAACATGTAAACCTTTGATCATAGAGTTAACATTGTTATGCATGAAAATAATTTAGGTATAGCTCATTGTATAAATAGATGTGTAATTAATCATAACAAATGGTGTGATGATTATTGTAGCCACATACACTTTTATGGACTAAAGATAGAGTTTTATGTAGAAGAACTGTGCGTGTGATAATGGGTACCTATTAGATGGACACAAACACTTCAATAGATCATTGTTTTAGTAACTTAGGGTTAGTAAAAGCATGAAAAACATGATAAACCCTCTAAAGGCGACCTATTGCCTTCTAATCTAGGAAGAGTATGAACACC
>MU226249.1:3205581-3220363 GCA_018584345.1 Thuja plicata
GTTTTAATTATTTAAACAAATAAATTGCTTTTTAATAATTAAGGGGCTATAGCCATTTTAAATAAAATTAATAGGCTAGGGGAATGAGTTGGATTGCAAGTGACATGTGATATAGAGATTTATTTAAATCCTTCATATTAAATACTATAGCCATGTTTGATTTAGATTTGATCTGATTGGTCAATATTGATGTAAATTGTATGGCTACAATAGATAATATAAATCAGTGATAAAAATCACCTAGGGCATTAAATTGATTAGAAGAATTATGTCAAACAGTAACAGGGTCGCTTGGACATAACTCGAGGGTATGATCACACTTAGGGAAAATAGGGTCCATAGTTGCAACAAACCAAAATTAGGTGGTTACAAGAACAACCAAAGATGAAATCAGTTATCGAGAACAAGAACCAAGGCTACCGAGCATAACATTGGTATTCATCAATCACTATAGGTGATAAATGTAGGGTAAAAGTATGAAACTATGTCACACTTGGGGACCATTTGACATGTTTCGGCCGTACGTGTTTCGGTAGGACCCCTTTTGGCTAGATCCATTTTGGCTAGACATACTTCGCGCACACACGATGCCATGTGGCATCTATGTGGAAGAAGGGTTCTAGCCGAAATAGGTCTGGCCGAAACAGTTCCGGCCGAAACAGGTCCGGCCAGACCCATTTCGGTTGGAACACATAAAAACTATATAAACCCCAAAATTTGGTTAGAGCGGCTCATTTGCACTAAGTTCCTTCCAAGATTTGAGGAGCGGAATAGGAGTACTTCGGCCAAAAATAGGTAGGAATTTTTATTTTTTTTTATGCTTTTTTAATGTTTTTCAATTTTGTTATGTTAAATTAATGTAGTTTTACTATTATTTGATTTTTTTTTGTTTTTGTTTTGTTATTTTTAATTTTAGAAAATATAAAATATTGTTTAATGTAGATTTAAATTTATTTTTTAGTTAGAATCATATGTTAGTTAGTTAATTAATTTAGTTTTATTACATGTTTCAAAACATTAGAAAAATGTTACAAAACATTTGGAAACTATTACAAAACATTAGGAAAATGTTATTTAGTTTTATTGCATATGTTTTAAAACATTAAGAAAATGTTACAAAATAGTATAGTAAAATGTTACATATGAAAACATAAACTTTAACAAATGAACCCTAACATGAAACTAAAACATAAATCAACATAAACTCTAACATTAACCCTAACATGAAACCTTAACCATATTGGACCCTAACATGAAACCGTAACTAGCAAGAACCCTAACATGAACCAGGTAAAAAACCCTTAAGAAAATGTTACAAAACATTAGGAAATATTACAAGACATTAGAAAACATTCTTGTATTACTTGAAGTTCACATTAATCATAACATTTTCACATACCAGGTAACATGTGAAACCCTAATATGAAACCAACATCAAACCCTAACATGAAATTGAAGCATGAAATAGAAACAAAAATATTTAACATAAATATTAACATGAACTGTAACATAAAACCCTAACCATATTGATCCCTAACATGAAACCTAACATTCAAAACCAACACATGATTTGTACTGAAACATATAAATCAACATAAACCTTAACATGCTAAATTGAATTTTTCTTTTGAAGTAACATGAAATTGGAACATTAACCAACATAAATCCTAACGTGCTAAACATTCATTGAGGAATCAATCAAGTTGATCTCTTTAAACCTTTAAACATCAATCTACATTCAACTAGACTAATAAACCAAGTTTTGCAGAAATATACATGTACATGTACACATATTATTTTAAATCATTTTTTTCAAATGTATATGCATTCAAGTGTTTGAACACTTGTTTATTTATTTATAATGTGTACATGTTTAAAAATATATATTTATTTAAATTAGAATTGGACCATGTATGTATGTGCAGATATCTAGACATATATTCTTCTTTATACTTTTGAGCATCTATATATCTATTTTTTCTACCACACATGGCATTGGGTAGAGGGGATGCACCTGTAGATTTGGGAGATGCTAGTGTACAGGGGGTGGTAGCACCCTCTCTTCTCATAGATTTTCCAATTCTAGAGAGGACAAAGAGGAGTTATTCACGAGTAATATAACTCATTTGAGATGAGCTATTGAAGTTCTTGATGAGAGGATACAGTCATCCACCCTCCCTAATATGGAAAGGGTGAAGATTATTATAGAGGACCTTATTCGTATGACTGACACAGTTCAATCATACAACTCGTATGCTAGTTTATCTATTGATACATTGTATGATTCTCTCTCTCACAGCGTTACTAGCGCTATGAAGTATAGACAGGTTGACTCAGAGGTCTCCACCACTCAGGTGAAGACTATGTTTCCTTTTTATCGAGACAGAGCCCAGGTCAGAGGTTATATGACCACTCGATGTATGGATGACCTTTTTGCACCATTTATTTATTCTTGATGGTTGGATGCTCATCATAGGTGGCCCCAAAAGGATGAGCTTCCATTATATTTCTACAAACAATTGTTTGCTAAATTTCATTTGCATCTTGATGTTGATTACACAGATTTTCCAAGTCATGCTAGATAGGGGAAGGGGAGATTTTAAGACATATTTAGGGGGCCTAAATCCCCAGTGCTTGCTAATAAGCATGCAAAGGTGGGTCAAAAACTTTTGGAAGGGACAAGTGCAGGACAGAGTGTACCTGATGACCGGATTAGGTCAGATGTATATTCTAGTATTGTGAGTATTGCGACATAGCTACATGAGATTTCATCTGATCATGTAGACAGATACATGTTATGCTCCTATTCTAATCGCATTCCTCCACCTACACAGGATGCATATTCTACTGCTGATAGATACCACACAGTAGATATACCATCTCCCTTAGAGCTTGCAGCTATAGCAGAGATAGACCGGTTGTGTAGTATTTCTACATATTTATCCAGTGGTTTACTTTTCTCATATCAGGCGTTAAAGATTATCAGCAGGGTTCCTCTCAGGGATGTCCCATCATTTTTCCCCACCATTCTTAGCAGATCTAATGGTGCATAGAGACAGGATGATATTCCTGTACCACCTACAGCTCCTCAGCATGAGTCTACACATGCGACTTCATCATGTCCAGTTCATCAACTTTTTACCAGCTTGCTTACAGATGAGTAGATTGATCCCTCATAGGTATCCTTACATGAGCAGGTGGATCCTGGTGATGTGACCTTAAATGATTTAGAGTTGAGCAATATTGGGAGAGCATTACACGTTGTTATGGTATATGTTTATTTAAATTATGATGTATTTAAAAAACTTACACATGTACATGTATAAATAATTTGAATTAAAGTTTTGATTTTAAAATATATGTATATGCATGTTCTTCAGAGTGTTTTGGAAAGTGTGGAGCGTCGATATGGAGATTTACAAACTCCTCACCATCCTGTGCATCATGACAGATAGGTAAATTTATATGTTTTTCCAAACTTAATTTTTCTATGATCATAAGTATTTAGTTTATTATACATGTGTGTATTCATGACATGTACATATATTTCTTTTATTGCACACAGAGATTAGGAGGAGGTGGACCCGGATCAGGATATGGTCCTAGTATATGAGCACATATATATGCTATTTTACATATTTCATGTTTCGTAGATATATTGTAGACATTTCATATGTACATGTTATTGCAGACATATAAATTTACATGTTATATGTTGGTACATGCTATTTCATATTTTAGACATTTCATAGATACATGTTATTTCAGACATATATATTTACATGAACTATATCTTGGTATGCTATTTCATATATACACATGTTCATTTAAGTCATTGCATATTATATGTATGTGAATGAGTTATTTCATATTTTAGAGAAATTACATATGTACCTGTTCATTTTAGTCATTGTATATTATATGTATGTGAATGAGTTAAGGGGATGTCATTTATTAGTTGTATGTCATTTATTATATGTATAACAATATACATTATTTAAAGCTCTATAATAAATTCATTGAACAATTAAAATACACCTAACTAATCTATTTAAGTTGTCATGTAAGTAATTAAAAGTCATTTAAAAGGGGAAGTCTTAAGGGGGTGTCTTGAGGGGAGGTCTCAAAACATACAAATCAAAACATAAATCTATAACAACATACATTATTTAAATCTATATAATAAATTCATTGAACAATTAAAATACACCTAACTAATCTATTGAAGTTGTCATGTAAGTAATTAAAAGTCATTTAAAAGGGGAAGTYTTAAGGGGATGTCTTAAGGGGAGGTCTCAAAACATACAAATCAAAACATAAATCTATAACAATATACATTATTTAAAGCTATATAATAAATTCATTGAACAATTAAAATACACCTAACTAATCTATTGAAGTTGTCATGTAAGTAATTAAAAGTCATTTAAAAGGGCAAGTCTTAAGGGGATGTCTTAAGGGGAGGTCTCAAAACATATAAATCAAAACATAAATCTATAACAACATACATTATTTAAAGCTATATAATAAATTCAGTGAACAATTAAAATACACCTAACTAATCTATTGAAGATTTCATGTAAGTAATTAAAATTCATTTAAAAGGGGAAGTCTTAAGGGGAGGTCTCAAAACGTACAAATCAAAACATAAATCTATAACAACATACATTATTTAAAGCTATATAATAAATTCATTGAACAATTAAAATACACCCAACTAATCTATTGAAGTTGTCATGTAAGTAATTAAAAGTCATTTAAAAGGGGAAGTCATAAGAGGATGTCTTAAGGGGAGGTCTCAAAAACATACAAGTCAAAACATAAATCTATAATAACATACATTATTTAAAGCTATATAATAAATTAATTGAACAATTAAAACCATATATCCAATATCCAATACATTAAGTAAGAGTTCAAACTGTCGAGTTCAAATATGAAAGTACGAGAGCTACAAAAAGAATTTTATCCTAAATCTCGTGATGCATATAGTATGGTTCCTCTCTATCTTTTATTATTTCCATAAGTTTTTCATGTTCTTCAATAGGCAACCTCCAATTTTGATTGCCACGTCCTCTTTTTTGCAATGTCTCAAATTGCAACTTTGTTGCTATAACCAAGTGGCTGTAATGTAGAACTTTTTTGCCAGACATATATTCAATAAATTGAACACCATTTTTGTCTATCTTTATTTGCTGATAATATGTTCCTTCAATAAAAATAGAGCCAGTTCGATATGACTGCGCATCACCATCTATAATTTTTTCTAGCAACTTATATTTAGCTTTTGTGCATCTTAGTAGTTAATAATCTACACTTTTTGCATTGTTAGGATCTGTAACCACAACAAAAATATCACCTATACAAATCTAGATTAGATATTAAATTCAAATAAAAAGTACAATTTAAATTAAATTTAAACAAAATAACATGTACATGTGCACGAACCTGTAACAACTAAATTAGAAACATGCTCATAATTAGCTGAATATATAGGATCGTGAATGTTTATGTCAATGTCATCATCTTCATAAGGAGGCATTCTGATTAACTCATTCATATCCCATCGTGAAACATGTCCAATTTGCAATATTATCACATTGGCTCATTGGATTGTCCTCAACACAATCAACAGAAAAAAAAATGATTTTTCTCTTTCTTGAACCAATAGAGGCTTGTGTTGTCCGGTACTCATCAATTGATGTAAACTTCTAATACCAACAATCCTTTGGCAATTGTAAGGATTAGATCGGTCTATATCTACTAAACAAATATCAAACGAAAGTTGCACATTTTTAGATCAACAATTATGATAACATAGATGAACATGAAATAAAATTTAAATTTAAATTTTTCCTACAAAATATAAATTACCTTTTACTTCCCAAAAATAATGTTTGTTGTATTTGGTGTCCCGACGAGAAAAATGATTTTCACACCATTCAATAATTTTTTTTGAATTCTCTATCATGTTACCTGTAAATTTTGAACTATCAGTTTAAAGCAAATGGATAGATATGTTTAAATTATATACTATTTGATTTATATCTAGATATATATTTATCTATAATGTTCATGCAATTTGTACTTGCAGGTTCATGTTGGCGAAGTACACACTTCACACATGCTCCTACTCCATTGTGCTCTCCTTTTCCATGTCCACTTCAAAGAAGTTCCATAGAAACTTAACATTGCGTCTAGCATGTTGCATAGCTAGCCAATTCGAGGCTTTTGTGGATTTAAATTGTCCTACAAGATTAATTTGTATGGAAAATAATTCAATCACATAACAATTTAATGTAAGTAATCAATCAGAATGAAAATGAATTGAAGTGCATAAACTTACCTGCACAACCATCATACCAAATCTAGTGTTGTGAAGCTTTTATCCCACAATTTGCAATATCTTCAAAATACATTGCAAAACAATGAGCGACATAGCTCCTATCATGAACTTTATCATTGCTGATATAGAAATGAACCTCCTTGATGATAATGCGTTAATTTGGATTGGTACTTTCTACCTCATCCAAATCAAATTGTGTGTTTCTATAGGTCACATGGAAAAATATTGCAACTTGATCAAAATGATAATATTGACTTTGAAGCTCTTTTTGAGGAGAGAATGTATAGTTCTCTGCAAAATCTACAACTGAAAGAATACAACTAGGTGGAAAACAATTTTCGGAATCATGAAACTGTTTAGCTTGCCATCGTACACCATGACACTTCTAGATATGTGGATAAATTATAGTACAAAACCTGGTCATAAACTCAAGGTAGGGCAATTCACTCTCCTTTAATACAATTTTTTTGGATTCATCTCCTGACTTAGTTCGATATGTCTCATATTCAAATCTCTTCCACAAAACTGGCATTGCAAGATTAATATTCTCAATTTGCAATGGAAATTTATGTAAATCTCCACAATAACTGCATGCACTCTTTATACATTGTACTTTGAACTCATCTGAATTTTCTAATTTCTCACATAAAATAGACTTCACAAATTGTGTCGTACTTTCAAAGATGACCATATCTAGATTAAGAACTGCCATAACCTTTTTATAGGATTGCAAATATAGATGAAAATCAACATAATTTTGGCAACAACAAGTTTCACGTACCTTATTTATGCGTATAAAGCAATGACGCAATCTCTTGAACATTCTTTAACATATTTTCATATCTAAAAATTCTTGCTTGAATGATTCAAACAATTCACTTTGTGTTGTATCTATAAAATATTTTGGGTGTGCAGTTTTCATACCGGTCTCTTCATCTTTCATCTTTCTAGTATCCCTTCTATTACAAGAAACAAGAGAGTGAGCGGTCCAATATTTAATGACCTGTCTTTTTACATCTTTAGAAATCTTGTCTTTTCGAGGAAGTCTACAAATATTAACCCAATTCTTTTGAATATTTTCATCTAACATATTTCTCTTCCTGATATATCTTTGAATAGTTCTTCTAGATACATTTAGTAAATCAGAAATTGCATGTACTTATTTTCTCTGTGTCAACCTCCTACTAGATAAAGTAGTCATCAATGCTCTACATGCAGCAGTTAAATCAACTCCTCAACTTGAGTTGTTAAGATCATTCAATGCATCTTGCAAATTTTCAACTATTGTTCGATTTACATTGTCTACTGAGTTTTTCTTGTTATCAACACCTAACAACTCCAAAACAGGAATCATTTCTTTTTTCCGGAATAACCTGACAAATAATTGTGCTTTTCCAATTAGACTTTTACTTTGAAAATATTCATCCCAAATCTTTTTGCATTGTTTTTTTATTGTGCTTTGAGGTACCAATTCGTCAGATGAAAATGGACTGAAAAATGATTACTCATTCATCTCCATCAAATTTTCCATATCAAAAGATATATTTCCACCAATTTGTTCCTGTACTTGAATTGCATCTTCTTGAACTTCAACAGGGTCATCTTGATTACATTTTGTATAACCTTTCATATTTTCATCCCTTTTGCGATCAAATTTTTTTAATCTGTTTCTTTTATCCCCATTGCACAAATTGTTCAAATTGAGAGCTTCGATGCACCTACATACACAAAACCATATACTCTTGATAAAAAAATTAAAAATGATATTGATACTTGTTCATAAATTAATATTGAATAATGCTTTAATTAAAAACAAAAAAAAAAAAAAAAAAAAGAAAAAAACTAAAATTATACAAAATACAGACCTACTTGATAATTTTAATTCGTAGTTGTCCTTTAATCCCAAAAAATATGCTTTAAAACTATTAAAAAATGATTTTATTCAAAAAAACTTTATTTTATTTCGCAATTTAGAAAATTATATATTTTTTATTTAAAAAAAAATACTTTAATATATGACATAAAGGGTCGTGGTCACATGGCGACCATGTTTGGTTGGCCTCAGTTTCGGCTGAACCAGGTTCGGCCGAAATAGGTTCGGCCGAAAGCAACTATGTGGCATCCTATGTGGCAGCAACATACGCAAAGAATGATATTTCACAAAAAGGGTGTGTTTGGAGGATTTTTTTCACATCACAATTTAGCTTGTTTAAAAATTTAAAAATACCCTTTTGTAGAGCTCGGAGTATAGATTATGGTCATATAATTTTTATGGTGTTTTATTTACATATACTATATTGTAAGTTGAAAAAAATCCAAGTAGGTATTTTAACATTCAAGAAAACGCTCGTTCAAAAAAATAAAAAAAGAAGCGAATCATCTCAAAAAAATTTACAACTTATATTTAACACTAGAGGAGCGAGTCCTCTTAAAGAATATGAATTTTTTTTTGTATTTGGTTTAGATTGGCTAGGGAAAATGTGGAGGGAGAAAAAAACTGTTAATTTCGGGTAACTCCGACTTTGAATAGTTATAACAGTCAAAATATATATAAAAAACCAATCTTTTTTTTTTTATGCACTAGCTGTACATGTCATCTAAAACATATTCTAAAATTAGAAGAAAAAAAGATTATTTGCATATATTAAGTTGGAGGGAACTAGACCTTACATATTCAACATTTTTTGAGCAATTAAAAAATGGACTTCAAAATTTAAAAAACTAGGTCAATACTTATTCAAAAAAATTTAAAAATATTATAGGCATAAACTACATCCAATTTTACACATTTCATTAGTTTACATCATTTTCAAATTCTAAACAAAAATGTCACTTTTATGTCGTTAAAGTTTAACAACTTAGCATGTCGTGGTCCTCTTCCTTTGTTAAAGTGTGACACAGGTTTGTACTTTTAACCTGTACCTATAATATTTAAGGGACCTGTAATCAACAATAGTAGATTGTATATATTTAGGCCAATGAATATTTTTTATTAGATTCTAAGAAGTGTAGAAAATAGAAGAAATCCTTGAGAAAGGTGGATTTAACAATCCTTTGTAAATCTTTTAACTGAGTGCACACTAAACAATATTGCTAAAGATCTTAACATATTAGATCTTAACCAGTCTCCACATGATACTCCTAACAGGGTAGATCATCATAAGTGATCAAAATTGTAAGCCTTAACCGACCCCTTCCATTCTGTAGATAGTGAAGTTTTGTTGGTTTCATCCGCACCACAATTTTTACCTTCTAATAGGGGTTTTCTACGCTACCAAATCTTGTGTCATGTGTCAGTACATTTCATGAATGTTTCTATTAATGTTTACATGCAATTAAGTTTATGAATCGATATTACATACACAAAGATAGGATAGAACATATGGTTGGTAATACAAGTGATTACTAAAATGATTAAGGTTAAGTGATAAAATATTTAAGGGTACTTATTCACCCCTCCCCTCTCTATACACATCATTCCATTATTTCCAACAATTGGTATCAGAGCTAGTTCTCTTAGTTGGAAAATTTTAAAAGAGTTAAGAGAAAAGATCATACAATGGAAATGTATAAGCTAGATAAAGGTATTGAGAATCAAAAGCTAGAGATATAGATCTTCTATGAGAAGTACAAAGCAATAAGGATCAAGATGAAAGAGCTACTGGATGAAAGAAAAATTATGGAATCTCATTGTAATGAAACAAAATATCATGAAGAAGAGATACCTGATTTATTTGAGTCATCGAGATCTACATCCAACAAAGCATCAGATACATCTGAAGGTAGCATCACAATTCTGAATGAAAGCAATCAACATCTGACAAAGCAAGTAAAGATACTGCAAATTGATCAAGAGACACATATGATAAGGATGATTGATTTCATGAACAATGCTAGAAAAGATGAGCAAGAAAGAACACTAGGTATTGATGATAGGAGGAAGATCACTAAAAAGCTACAAGTGAAAGAGTCAGAAATACAAAGACTTACTGAAGATCATCATGCGATCACTAATAAAATTATTCTTATGAGCTAAGAGAAGAAAATGAAAAACTAAAGCATGAAGTAAGAATTAAGCAACAACACAATTATATGATTAAGAGAGCTAAAGAAAGTACAAAAAGGATGGATGATTTTATGGAAGGACATAGAAGAGTCAACAACAATAATGGACTAGGGTATACTGAGAATGGAGAATCACCATACCAAGTTGATGCAAAGAATATCTACACAAATCAAAAATCAAGAAGGCAGTCATTCAATCACTGTGGAAAACTAGGCCACACATCAAATGTTTGCAGGAGTTAAATACAAGGTATTCCTAAATCCTAATCTTCATTGATAGGAAACTATTATAAATGTAACAAGAAAGGACATAAAGCATATGAATGTAAATCTGACGTGAAACAACCAAAGAAGGAAACCTACATGGAAAAATACTTTCCTACTCGCATAATGCATGGGAACACATCTCTTGAATGTAGGAAGAAGAAAAAGAAAGCATGGAAGCTTAAAGATCAAGAAAAAATGTATCAATAAAAAAAAGTCGATAACTCATATGTTTGGGATTTCAACACATGGGCAAACCACACAATCTATGGAAGATTTGGTCACATAGTTGAAAAATGCATGAGAAAAAGAACAAGAAAGTCTAGAAGCTTGAATAACCCCAGAATGGTATGCTTACACTCTCATAGGGTTGGTCATCTAAGAAAGGATTATACAGGCCGAGTGAAGAGACAAGCACTTTTCCCAACAATAATACCATTGCAGACATAAGGAAAATGAGAAATAAAATGTGGAGGAAAGATACAAACACTGATGATGTTGGACCGAGAAATGCAATTGGTGACACCTTATCCAATGGATCTAGTGACATTACCACCCCCACCTAAGATGAACAAGTAAGTATGGAACTGCACTATACTAAGTTATACTTTTGAATCAATTGCATTATACATAGTTAATATACCAAATCAGGATGATTAAAGATCCATTATGGTATTACTTGTTATGATTCTATGAATTCAATTCCATCAGTTAATGCATACCAAAAAGCATCGGTGTACATACAAAGCTAAGTTGTCAAAACATACTGAGAATCTTCGGTATAAATGTGAAAACCAAGTTAATCATGTAACTTGAGACTCATCGGTAATCATGTAAAATACAATGGAGTCTTTTCAACTTACCAAGCACCGTCGGTAAACCTATGAAAGGTCGAGTGAGTTATCACTTACCCCTAGTTTAAAGTTGGTGTGACACCCGAGCAACTCCATCTTTGACACCCAACAAGTGGTTGAAGCATTAAATGCACCACTTAGGACATCATCTATAAATAGGGTGACAGAATAGCTCATTATTCATAAAGAAATTAAGAAGTGGAGAAGAGCAGAGCAGAGCGACTAGATTGAAGAGCATTCCAAGCAGATTCACGACATTCAGATTCCAAATAAAAGAAGCTATAGAAGGTTAGAGTAAGTAAAAAGAATCACCGAGCTTACTATTTTATTTTATGAAAAATCCCAAAATTTTTAAAATGATGGAAATCATTTCCCATGCAACCAAGATCAAGAATGCTAAAGTGAAAAAGGTTAATCTGATCAAGAACTGCACTTGTGAAGAACCTATGTTTAAAAAATGTCCAAAAGTTTCCTCACAACCCAACAACACTGGTGCATTCTCTAAAATACTGATGAAGGGTACTCCCCTTAATGCCACAAACACATAACAGAAATAGAGAAGCAACAACAATTTGCAAGAACAGAAAATGGGCTTCTTATTATCTCCACAAATTTGGAATTACAAACTTTTAGAATTACAATATGCAAAGCCACATGGGCATACCCCTTACAATATTCTGTAGGACAAAGCCTTGAATTATTACCTAGATCTACCCAGAATTTCCCTAGACAACACTACGGGCCTTCTTTATATAGGCAATTTTCACCGCCCGAGAATGTTCCAGAAATCTAGCCATTAAGGCTAACTACCCTTAGCATTTAATTATTTTTCACTTTTATTACAAAAGGGTTGGCTTTAAATATTTACAAAACATGAGATTAGGTAGCCCAACTTCTGGAAGCCATAACTTTTGAACCGTAGCTCCATTTGGCTATTATAACCACTTTTTGAAAAGGGGAGATCGCGATCTAATGTGCCTGGCTTGTGAAGTGCCAATCAGCTAGGGGTTCAACCTTAATCTGGAGCCTCTAAGGTCCTGAAAATTGAGCTCAAAGAGTTTTCACCCTAAAATCTCAACAGTAAATCCTTAATAACTTCGCCAACACAGATGATCTGACAATGAAATTCAACCGGCATTCTTATATGACTAAGATGAACCTTCACCTAGAAAATTAGAACATTCTTAGTTCAAACGACCAACTTACTAAAAATAGTAAGTTACCAAAAATAGCAGCTTTGTACAAAATAGCCCTTATTGAATAGAAAAACACATATTTTTGGGTGATGCACGATTGCCCTTACACCCAAGATGCTCTTGCATTAGACACCCGGGGTAATTTGAGAAGTGACCCTGTCACGACTCAGGTGTGCAGAGGAAAACCAAGATGGTTAACCTCCTCCCTTGTCAGCCATGATGAATCTTCAATAGGTTGTCCTTTCCACTTGACCAAATATTATTCATATGTCCTGTTCCTTGTGCTTCTACCAACACGACTGTCCAGTATGTCTTCAATCTCCTTGGTATATGAACTACTTGCTGGAATACTCCACTGTGCCACTGTGATCTCATCTTCAACACCTCCTTCATGATACTCTATCAAATCTGAAATGTTAAACATTGGTGAAATATTTATTTCACTAGGCAATTCTACCTCATATGCATTTCCTGAATCATGCTTCTTCAGTATCTTACATGGTCCAAACTTCTTCATTTTCAACTTGTTATATATACCAACTGGAAATTGCTCCTTCCGCAAATGAAACATGACTTCATACCCAACCTAAAATTCCTTATGTCTCCTTTTCTCATCTGCATTAGCCTTATACTATGCATTCATTTTGGTAATGTGCTTCCTCACTTTCTCATGGATGTTCTTCAAGTGTTCTGCAAAATCCTCAGCTTCAGCACTACTTATTTCTCCTTTATCTATGTTCCTCAATTCAGATGCATTTCTTGGACTACTTCCATATACAATCTGGAATGGTGATTTACTAGTGCTCCTATTGACAGAATTATTGTATGCAAATTCTACCTGTGGTAAAATCAAATCCCATCCTGTTGGCTTATCTCCAACCAAACATCTCAGAAAATTCCCTAAACTCCTATTCACCACCTCTATCTGTCCATCAGTCTGTGGATGATGTGATGAATTGAACTTCAAATCTGTCTTCAACTTCTTCCACAATGTATGCCAGAAATATCCAACAAACTTAGTGTCTCGATCTGAAACTATGGTCTTTGGCAAACCATGTAGCCTCACCACTTCTCTAAAAAATAATTCTGCCATATGAATAGCATCAGTAGTCTTCTTGCAGGGAATGAAATGTGCCATCTTTGAAAACCTGTCAACCACGACAAAAATTGAATCATGTCCCCACTGAGTCCTTGGTAAACCAAGAACAAAGTCCATACTAATGTCCTCCCAAGGATTCTCTGGTACAGGTAATGGTTGATACAATCCTATATTCTTCTTTGCTCCTTTTGCCATTTGACATACGCTACAACTCTGTACAAACTTCTTGACATCTTGCTGCAACTGTGGCCAATAATAATTCTCGCTAACCAGAGCAAGGGTTTTATCTCGACCAAACTGTCCAGCCAATCCTCTGCTATGCTTCTCCTTGATGAGATTTTCCCTCATAGAACTTCATGGAATGCACAATTGGCTCCCTCTAAATAACATTCCATCCTGAATGATGAAATCTAGCCACTTCGTCCTGTCTAGAGTAACAGGTTCTGTACAAGCTTTCTAAGCTTCACCAAAATCAAGATCCTCTGGATACAAACTCTTGAGTTCCTTGAACCCAACCACCTCAATCTGCATCTCTGTTAGCAAAAGTTGTCTTTTGCTAAGAGCATTTGCAACTTTGTTAGACTTTCCACTCCTATGTTTCAAAATAAATGTGTAACTCTGCAAAAATTCAACACATTTCAAATGTCTTTAATTCAACTTTCCTTGACTATTCAAATATTGCAAAGCTTGATGGTCAGTATATAAAACAAACTCCTTAGGAAGTAGATATTGTCTCCAATTATTTAATGCCTGAATTATAGCATAAAATTCCTGATCATAAATAGAATACTTGCTCTTGGCATCATTTAACTTCTCACTGAAATAAGAAACAGGTTTACCTTCTTGGCTCATAACAGCTCCTATTACAGTACCACTAGCATCACAATCTACTTGAAACACCTTATTAAAATCTAGGAGTGCTAAAATAGGTTGTTCTGTAACTTTTTGTTTCAACAAT
>MU226249.1:3221687-3244790 GCA_018584345.1 Thuja plicata
TCATGGTATCCGCCAATCTTGAACTCCACGAGGCATTGTTCATTGACCATGACCTTGTGGTCATCCTGTACCCAGGCAATCTGATATGGATGTGGGTGTTTCTGTCTCTTGAGCTTCAACTTTGTCAACATCTCTTCTGACACCAAATTGTCAGTGCTTCCACTATCAATAATCACATCACAACACTTACCCTCACAGTTGCACTTGGTGCGAAATAGGCTCCTCCTTTGTTCAGGTTCATTCTCACCACTTAGTAGGAATCTTCTTTTAATCAACGTTTCTCCTCTTTCAGCATCTTCAGAATGTGATGATCTGGCATCTTCATCTACATGTGCAACTCTTGCTTGGCCTTCATTTCTCTTGTCTTTTCTTCCTTGGTGCTAAGGACATTCATATGCCCTATGACCTTCTTCTCCATAGTGAAAACATGTTCCACGGAAGCCTCCTCTTCTTGATCCTTGTCTACATCCTCTTCCTCTTTGATCTCTACTATTTTGATTTAAATTATTTCCCCTCTAACCCTGACTACTATTGGCCTCATCCTTCTTTTTTTGATCTTCATTTTGGCCTCCATAAGATCATCCACCAGATCTTCCACCGTGACCTCTTCTGCCTTGCCTGCTTTCAAACTTCTTGTTCAAATTTTCCTCTACCTTTAGGGAAAACTGGTAGGCTTCTTCAATAATATTCATTCAAATCAGGTTCAACTCCTCCTAAATGCGCAGCCTCAACCCATTAAGGTAATGGGAAACTTTCTCCTTTTCAGCTTCCGCAGGTCCTGTTCAGATGAGGATTCAATAGAACTCCTCCGTATACTCTTGGACAGATTTTCCTGCTTGCTTCAAACTTTGCATTTTCTTCAGTAGGTCAAGCTCATAATCAACAAGAATGAACTGTCACTTCAAATTATCCACCATAAGATCCCATCTTGTGATTTTATCCTTTCCTCCTCAATTTCACTCCAATTGGATCTCCTGCCACCAGATCTTCGCATGACACTTCAGCCTAGCCTTCGCAAACTTGACCTGATCAGGATCCTCAATATCTTCATACTCAAAATATTCTTCACATTTGTTGATCTAGTCAATCAACTCCTCTAGGTTGAGATTCCCTGAAAATGTAGGAACCTCAATCTTAGGTCTTTTCCCAATCTTGAAAATGGCTTGGAAAAGCCTTTCTTCTTTCGGATTCAAAACTTCAACTTCTTCTTGGTCATCATTTCCTTCTTTGGCTTCATCCTCACTTTCATTTCTAACATTAAGATTCATTCCTCTATGAATCTCTTCTTGCAATGCTGGCACTTGTCTCTAGAGATCTCTAACCTTGGGTGTCACAACACCAGCTCTTCCACCACGTTCCCTTCGTGGAGGCATTTTCGTGATGCGCACTGAAACCCTAACCACGGTCCTAGTGCAAACTGCCTCATAGTCAGCAATCTATTTACACACTCAGGAACTTCTTCTCTGATACCACTTGATGAAGGGTGCTCCCCTTAATGCCACAAACACATAACAAAAACATAGAAGCAACAACAATTTGCAAGAATAAAAAATGGGCTTCTTATTATTTCCACAAATGTGGAATTACAAACTTTCAGAATTACAATATGCAAAGCCACATGGGCATTCCCCTTACAATATTCTATAGGACAAAGCCTGGAATTATTACCTAGATCTACCCAGAACTGCCCTAGACAACACTACGGGCCTTCTTTATATAGGAAATTTCCACCGCCCGATAAGGTTCCAGAAATATAGCCATTAAGGCCAACTACCCTTAGCATTTAATTATTTTTCACTTTTATTACAAAAGGGTCGGCTTTAAATATTTACAAAATATGAGATTAGGTAGCCCAACTTCTGGAAGCCATAACTTTTGAACCGTAGCTCCGATTGGCTATTATAACCACTTTTTGAAAAGGGGAGATCGCGATCTACAGTCTCTAATTAGCGAAGCGCAAGTCAGTCGAGGGTTCGACCTTGATCTGGAGCCTCTAAGGTCCAAAAAATTGAGCTAGAAGGTTTTGCACCCTAAAATCTCAACAGTAAATCCTTAATAGCTTCACCAATACAGATGATCTTGCAATGAAATTCAACTTGTATTCTTATATGACTAAGATGAACCTTCACCTAGAAAATTAGAACATTCTGAGTTCAAATGACTGACTTACTAAAAATAGTAAGTTTCCAAAAATAGCAACTTTGTACAAAATAGCCCTTATTGAATAGAAAAATACTTATTTTTGGGTGATGCAAGATTGCCCTTACACCCAGGATGCTCCTGCATCAAATACCACCTAGGGTTTTATTGATTGAGGATGTCCACTCATACATACATTGCAAGATCTTTGAGATAGGAGATCTTGAGGTTGATCAAGCTTACTAGAATCTATGTATAGGTGGAACCATCAAGGATGAGCATGAACATATCAAGGTCAAAGGGCTGATAAATGCACTAATGTTCCCGAGGGAGTTTAAAACCTAGTGGATTTGGGTAGTGCTAATAAAAGTACACGACCGAAAGATGTGGCTAGATGAGCCAAAACCAATCACCAGAGATGTGATACATGTTATTACCGATTATCTTATAACTGACAAGCCCAAGGAACTCAAATACCCCTCTCATCCTGAGATAGAGAAGATAATAGGTGCAGTATGAGATAACAGAGGATTAAAGGTTATCACCATCACCGATCTAGAACTAAAGTTCAGTGCATGTGTACTAGGTTACAAGATATACCAATCTAAAAGTTTAAAAAACATACCATGTGGAGCAATTGACACTTCTTCCAAGATTGTAAAGAAGGGTCTACAATTATATCTATCAGAGCTTCTACTGAAGAAAATAGATGAGAACATGGGGACAATCGGGTCTACAAAGTCCAATTCATGTAAGTTTGGACCACTTCTAATGTGTACATTTTTCTATTTCCAAAACTTCTATCTATCTATAGGAAATGTCAACTAGGATGCTTCCCAACTAGTGACCATTCAAATCAGTGAATTCATCAAGTTATTAGGTGACAATTTCACATCAGTCATGGATAAATGCTTCACTAGATTTAAGGAAAGAACATAGAAAAGAATGAGGATACCTGAACAACTGGTAGAAAATTATAGGATTGACATTTGTTTTATGGTGGACATCGATAGCACCTTTATTAAACCAGCTATGCCAAGGACAACATGGTTAGCACCACTTGACTATGAGGTCAACATAGATAAATCCACCAATGCTATTGAAGCATTGATAAATGCACCAGTGGACAAATCACAACCTAGGTTTGAAACCTATGAGGAAGCCAAGGAAAGGATAAAAACAAGCTTAGTTGTGAAGAATATTAATAGAAAGAAAGAGAAAATGGTAAAGATACTGAAGAAAAAGTTGTCGGTAAATGATGAGGAGTCAACAAAAAGGGATGACATTAAGGGACATTCACCCATCAGTGAAGAAGAAAAATTGAGTGACTCTGAATCTAAAGAGTCTGATGGACCACCAAAACCACCTGAAAAGAAACCAAGGACTACAACTGTATCGAGGACTAGAAGTTAGACAAAAAAAAGTTCCAACTTCATCATTGTTAAAGAAAGGACAAGTGAGGACCTACAAGACGGAACCTCAAACTGGGAAATAGGCACCAACAAAAAGAAGAAGACTCATTAGAAGTAAGGAAGATATAGAAGACACTGAACATGATAAACAACTTGTTAAGAACAATTTTCCTACCATAATTGATGAGGTATGTGCAGCTACAATCAAGTTAGGCTCAATAATAGACCCTAAGATTAGGAAACGACTAACATTGGATCCCAAGGATCAGAACAAGATAGAGGAAGCCATCATCTCAATGATGATTATTTTCAAATATGTACCAATATAGTTTGAAGACAAAATGCATAAAGAACTTCTAGAAAGACTCTCAGAAAGATGGAGATATGCACTAAAGGAAGAAAAATAGATAAGGGAAAGATTCCTATTTTCAATTATGCCACCAGAGTCCAAATGGAGGAAATTGAAGAAATGATGAAGTTACACTCCAACAGATACTCATCAAAATTGAGAGCTTACAAAGTTCTAGAAGGAAAATTAATTGACCTTGACAAAGAAAGTGATGATACATGGAATAAAATCATCAATCCACCTAAGGAGGACTCAATCCCTGAGCCACTATTAGATCTTATCGAGGATCCTCCCAATAAAGAAGAACAAACTAAAATGAGCCCAGAGCACGTTATTATAAGTGATGGTGAGGATGTTAATGAAGAAGCATTGAACACAATAGATAATAAGGATATGGACAGTGTAGATGAAACATTCCCTAATAATACTATCATTGATATTACTAGATAAGATCGTGCACATGAGGTAAAGAAAGATGAAGATGTCAATGTTTTCCCAAACCAAACTGACGAATATGACACAACTATAGATGTTGCAAAGGTGAATATATTGGGCCAAATGTCACTATTGATATAGGCTATCAATATTATCTCACAAAAGGAGAAGTCACCTGAGCCTGATGTAGGCATTCCTGTGGATAAGGGTTCAAAGGAACAATAACACACATCTGATGAACAAAATAAAGATGGAGAGAAAAAAGAAAGTAATGAAGAACATAAAGAAATAGGAGGAGGAAAAAAATAAAATAAAGGTGAAGAAGAGAAACAAGATGATACCACTCCTAAAGTCATCGAAGAAAATGGTGCAAATAAACCAAAGGTTGATGTGGAGACGTCCACTTCCAACCGATAAGAAGACACTGAGAAACAAAGTAAAGGTACACAGACACCAAAGCCTTCACCAAGCACATCAGACCAAGGAAAGGAACTTTCTTTGGTATTGCATACAGGTCCCTCCATAACACTTTCCAAGAAGAAGAAGAAGAAGAAGAAGAAGAAGAAGAAGAAGAATCTACTTACATTGGATGAAATTATTGAGATACCAGCCTTTGATCTGAGGACATTAGATCCAAAGGCACTAACAAACTATGCAGAACTATGTAGAAGAAAAGATATCTAGGATAAGATGAAGAAGGAAACAAAGGACACATAGGTACTAGAAATAAGGGACATACCTCAACAAATAGCATCTGATACAAACATTGATCAAAATACTTCAATCATTGATCAATTATCCATTCTTGACCATTGCAATCTAATCACAAAATATGGATGTTCAAAAGGAAATTGAAGAATGAGAAGAGTAAAAGTATCAATATAAATTGACCAAGAAAATCAGCCAAGAAGTGGAAAAAAACAAGGTAAAGCTTTCTGAACAAGTAAATGAGTTAGAACCTATCCTTTCAGAAGCTATCACCTTAATTTAGAAGTTAAGAACATTGGAACACTTCACTAAAGAAAATAATGAAAAGATTGCAAAAATAAATGCAGATCTTACTTCTAGTGCTCAAGGTCTCTCAACAAAAGACATTGCAATTGAGTTGCATTATGCAAACATAATGGAAGAAAAAAAGTTGAGACTTCGAATTCAAGAGGCAGAATCAATGTTCAGGGATGAGGTAACTGAGCTACAAACTCTACGGCTATCGATTCTAAAACTACTACAATAACATGTGACTACAACCAGACAATTGATAGCCACCTAGGAGATGTCTGTCACTGACAGCATCTATGTGTTAGTAATAACTGAGAGGGGGTGGGGGTGAATCAGTGGCCTTAAAGAATTATCCAATTTAAAATTTAATCCACCAATATTTACTTCTCAAATTACTAATTCCCGACAAGATGCATGCCTTGAATTACTTTAAACAAATAATTGTCTTTCGGTTTACCTTGTTTGTCCTTATTCTCCTTGATAACCGATAAGTAGTAAACTATATTTACTGATACTCAGTAAATGTGTAGAGTATACCAATCAATCTATATATGCATATACAGAATGTAAAACACTAAAGTATTAAACGATAAACTTATAACACAAGGATTTTAACAAGGAAACCTTGTTAAGGGAAAAACCACTGGGACCGGTACCCCAAATTTTCACTCTTCTAAAGTGAGCCCTATTAGGAGCCAACCTTGTTAAAGGTTACAAACACAATGTTAAGTGTAAACTTGTTAGAGGATTTTCAATACATAGGTTGTCACTAAGTATCTGGCATCTACGCTACCATCCTTGAATCAGTCTCATGACTATCAATAGGCTTTATGCAAATCTTACTACCATCCTTGAATCATCCTCCTTAGACTGTTAATGGGCTTTAGGTAAGACCGGTGCTACTATCATGAGTCAACCTTCTGGTAATCTATTAGGATATACCTCAATTACAAAAGACTGTTAAGTCCTGCTCTATTAACAGACTTATTGCTTCAATGGCTAAACTGAAACAAAATGACCTGTTTCTAATGCAACTGAATTGCAGATTTTTAGATCTATTTACTTACAATATCTTTCTGATCAATGTAACACTACTTACAAAATGACCTGTTTCTAATGCAACTAAATTGTAGATTTTCAGATCTATTTACTTACAATATCTTTCTGGTCAATGTAACACTACAATTCCTTTGTAATTAACTCTTTCTACTCTATGATGTTGTGCTTTTCTGTTCGTCGGTGTCTATAGAATTCTTTAGCTTCCCCTCAGCTTGATTGATCAGGACTGCATGAAGTTAATCCTTCATCAATTTCTCTTCAGCATCTTCTATCATTTCACTCCTCCGCGTATCTGATTGCTTATAGACCACCCTTAAAATTAATTATGCTTGTCTCTTAAATAGACATGATTTTCCTTAATTCTAGGTTCTTGATTCTTGATTCTTGATTCTTGGCGTGAGAAACAATCCAGCCAAATCGATTTATGACTTTAACTCCTGATTTATCTCATAGTTATCTTCTTGCCAGCTGTACAAATCACTTACTTAACTATGGTTGAATAAAAATAATAAAACAACCTGTTAAGTCTATCCTTTAGCTCTTCCAAGTATATATTTTGTCATTTTTTGATCTCTCTGTTCTGTCGGTCAATTCTGCAATTCATCGCCAGTGACAACTGCCAGTTTCGTCAGTGTCACTTCAGTTAGCTTCGGGATCTCCATCCGTTGGGCAACATTAGATCTTTCTCATTGGGAAACACGTGATTTTGCTTCATTGGGCAACACTTTCTTCTACTCATCAGGCATCATTGTGACTTTTTCTTTGTCTTTACCGATGGTGTGCACTCCGTCGGTGTAGTCTATCACTTAGTGAATACTAAACTTTTATGCATTGCTGAAAGCATAAAATTTATTCCATTGATTCTCTGAAGTATCTAGAATGACCATATAGGTGATATCAAGTTGACATCAATGACAATACAAACCATTAACTGATTTAATGTCTTGCATCATCTTCAACTTAGTATAGTCAACCAATTAATAAGTTACATGTCATCAATCTCTCCCTTTGGCATTGATGGAAACATGCTATATTATCACACTATACTATTTCTAATACAATATTAAATATAATTGTTGAGATTCATCAAATTACCAAACAGTTTGCTTTGATAACTGATAAAATATCTGACTGTCGGTAAGCTCTGTGTAAGCTTAGATTTGATTCTTGCAGCTTTTCTTTTTCTTCTTCTGATGTGTTGTGACCTCTGTTGGTGTCAATTTTCTCTTTGACTGTTCTACTTCTTTGATGTCTTATGTCTTTTATATGCAATTTTTATACAAATACTCTCCCTTTGGATATGATCTCTCTGTGTTTGGAGTAATCTGATAATGAATAGTTTCTGTTGATAATATGGATACATTCTCTCTCTTTGACAACAATGCCAAATAAATATTTTACAAATATTTGTCATTCTGTCAACCAATTCCTTCTTTCCATAATATATTCTTTGAATTTCCTTTATCCATTATCAATATAACAATCTACTCTAGTGCTTGGTTCTGATATATACCTTGCTATATATAGATGTAGCATTGAAGTTCATCTTATGCTTGCATCAATCATGATTGATATTATGATAATATATGGCTGATGTAGTTTTCAGTATTCTTACCAACTGGTAGACAGGGGTTTTACCCCTAGTCTCTTTCTCTGGTACTCAAATGTATCTTTGGGTAGTGGCTTGGTGAAAATATTAGCCAATTATTCTTTTGATTGCACATATTCAAGTATCACCTCCTTTTCTTGAACTTGTTCTCTCAAATAATGATACTTGATGGCAATGTGTTTAGTCTTCGCATGCATGACTAGATTCTTGGAGATATTTATTGTACTGGTGTTATCACAAAAGATAACCACTTGTTCTTTGATCTTCATATGCATCCCTTCCAGCAACTATTTGATCCATGCAATATTTTAGCAATTTGCAGTAACAACAACATATTCTGCTTCTACAGTGGATTGAGAGATGCATCCTTGCTTTTTGCTAATCCATGTGACAAGTTTGTCACCCATAAAGAATGCTCCTCTAGTTGTGCTCTTTCGGTCATCAATATTTCCAGCCCAATCAGCGTCGGTAAACACTTTCAATTCAAATTTGCCTTATGTTCTATACCATAAGCCAAATTCCTCAGTATTCTTCAGATATCTTAGAATTCTTTTCACAGGGGTTATATGTGATTCCCTGGGGTTAGCGAAAAATCTAGCAACAATTCCTACTGCATGTGCAATATCTGGTCTAGTGTGTACAACATACATGAGTTTCCTTATCATGGATCTGTAAAGAGTCTGATTTACCTCTGTTGTCTTGTCTTCCTTTGTTAATTTGCACCCAGTAGCCATCAGTGTTCCAACAGGTTTGGAATCTTCCATCTTGAATATTTTTAGAACTTCTTTGATGTATTTGGACTAAGTAATGAAAATACCTTCACTTTGTTCAATGATCTGTAGACCAAGAAAGAACTTGATCTCTCCAAACATAGACATCTCAAATTCCTTTCTCATCTCATTAGAAAATGATTTTCCTATCATATCATTGCCTCCAAATATGATGTCATCAACAAATATTTCAGCAATCAAAGTGTTAGCATTAGTATCTTCCTTCAAATAAATATTACTGTTTTCACTAGTCCTTATGAATCCAATACTTATTAGATAGGAATGAAGTCTTTCATACTAGGCTCTGGGAGTTTGTTTTAATCCATACAGGGCTTTGTGAAGTCTACATACCATATTCCTCTTGTCTGGATCCACAAACCCTTTTGGTTATTCAATGTATACCTCTTCTTCTAGTATTCCATTTAGGAATGCTGACTTGACATCCATTTGATATACTTTGAATCCTTTGTATGCAACATAAGAAAGTAGAATTATCACTCCTTCTAGCCTAGCAATGGGTGCAAAGGTTTCTCCATAGTCTATACCTTTCTCTTGTTCATATCCCTTGCATACTAGTCTTGCTTTTTTCCTTGTGACTTCTCCATTCTCGTTCAATTTGTTCCTGAATATCCATTTTGTACCAATGAAATTCTTGTCATCTGGTCTTGGCACAAGTGACCATGTCTTTTTCTTTTCAATCTGTTCAATCTCATCATTCATAGCACTTATCCATTCTTCATTATCTAGTGCAGCATTGACAGACTTTGGTTCAAACTCACAAATTAGGCAATTTGAGTTTAAAGACTTACTTCTTGTTCTTGTACAAACTTTCTTATCTCCTATGATCTGGTCCTCTAGATGGTTCCTTCTTACATATCATGCAAGTACAGGTACATCTCTTTGCACATCAACTTGATCTTCATTACCTTGCACATTATCTTGATCATTGTTCTGACTATCGGTAACAACATTCTGACCATCGGTAACAACATTCTGACCATCGGTAACAACATTATAACCATCGGTTGCAACATTTTGTTCTTGATTTAAGCACTATTGCTCAGGTAGAGTTGTGGGTTCTTGACAGTATACAAACTTGTTGTAGTCTTCTGGTTTTTTTGTGCTTTCCAGCTCATTCTTTTCTGCAAATTCATCAATCTTCACATTTTCACTTTCAACTATTTTGTTAGAATCCTTGATTAGACATTTAAAAGATTTGCTTTTGGTAGAATACCCCAGAAATATTCCTTCATCAATTTTGGCATCTAGCTTTCCATTTCTATTATCTTTTAAGACATAACATTGACTGCCAAAAATTTTGAAATAACTTACATTGGGTGTTTTACCATACCATTGCTCATAAGGAGTCTTCTTTGAGTCCTTTCTTAATTTTACTCTGTTAAGTGTGTAAGCAGAAGTGCTAATAGATTCCCTCTAGAAGATCTGAGTGATGTCCTTCTCTATCATCAGTGTTCTTACGCAATCAACTATTGATCTATTCCTTCTCTCAGAAATCCCATTTTGCTGTGGTGTTCTTGGTGAAGAAACCTATCTTTTTATACCATGCTCATTACAAAATTTATTGAACTCATCTGATATAAATTCTCCTCCTCTATCTGATCTCAAACATTTCAGATCCTTACCACTTTTTTTTTCAACCATAGCCTTATACCATTTAAACATCTTGAATTCTTCAAATTTCTCTATTAAAAATATGACTTTCATCATTCTAGAGTAATCATCAACAAAGAGAATAAAATATCTATCCCCATAATAGCTCTTTGTCCTCATAGGTCCACATAAATCAGTATGGACTAATTCTAGAATGTCATCAGATGTATGGGTTTTCTTTTGAAACTAGACTTTGTCATTTTACCTTTTTGACAATTCTTGCAGATGATGTTGTCTTTCTTTGTCATCATTGGTAAGCCTCTTACACTTCTTTTCCTTCGTATCTTCATCATGTTTTCAAAGTTCACATGACACAACCTTTTGTGCCACAGCCATATGTCTTCCTTTCTATTCATCAAGCAAGTGGGGTTAGTATCATTCAGATAGAATAAGTTACCTTTGGTCTGTTCACCGGTACCAATCAGTGTTCCTAATTCATTGAAGATCTTTTCCTTCTTGTTCTCAAATGCTACTTTATGACCTGAATTATTCAGCTAAGAAACACTCAACAGATTATAATTCAATCATTTTACCCAATAAGAATTTTCACATTTAATCAGGTTATTTAGCATTACTGTCCCTTTACCTTCAATTTGACAAGGTGAATCATTTCCCATTCTTACTGTACCACCTTTATTGTATTCAAAAGTATTAAACTTTTCTTTGTCACTGGTCATATGGTGAGTGCAAACTCTGTCTATAATCCAGGTATCATTTTTACTAATCTTAGATATGAGTGCAACTTCTTCATACCTTTCATCTTCATCAGAATCATCCTTCACAACTACAAACACTATCTCAACATCATCATCCGGTTCGGTGTCAATATCTTCATCTTTGCAAGCAGCTAGATAGCTAGCCTTCTTACCTTTATCCTTGTAATCTCGAGTATCACTTCTTTCTGATCGTCGATAACCTCTATAATCTTTGTTATCACCTTTGTCAGATTTCTTCTCAAAAGATCTGTTATCACTTCTATCATCTTTTCTTTTGGGACATCTAGCAGCAAAGTGTCCAATCTCTTTACAATTAAAACATACAAGTGGTAACTTACCTTTGTATTAACCTTTGCCTCTTAGCATTCTTCTTGCCATGAGTGCTTCAATTTCATCTAGATCTTCTTCTTCACTTTCACTTTCACTTTCTCTTCTAGATGAATGTCTCTAACTAGATTTATTCTCACAGAAGACTTGAATGCAAACTCTAATCTTCGTAAGACACTATTATCAAAATTGTTCATCTCAAATGAAATCAGTCTACCAATCAGGCTATCAAGAGTGACTGTATTATTTGCTACTGCTCTCATTTCTTGAATAGCAGAGACTCTAATAGTGTATATGGGCAAAAGGGTTTTTAAGAGTTTACTTACCACTGTCTCCTCTTCAAGTGTATCTCCAACACCTTGTATAGAATTGACTACTTCCTTTATTCTTGTGCTATACTGTGTGATGTTTTCACCTTCTTTCATTCTAAGATCATCGAGATTTTCTCTAAGACTTTATTCCTTGGCTCTTAGAACATTTGCATCACCTCCATGTAATGGTTTCAACTTGTCCCACATTATCTTTGCATTTTTGCAATCTTTGACATCCCCAAATTTAGCATCAGAGTGTGAGGCTGAAAGCTCTATAACCATGCAGTTATGTTCATGCTTTACTCTCAATTGATCCACTGTCAATGGTCTTGTAGGAAACACATTCAGTTTCTAAGTATTGAGTAATATCATTGCCAATACCTGATAAGTGAAGCTTTATCCTACTTTTCCATGAAGTAAAGTTATCCTTTTTCAACTTGGGAACATCTCGTCTATTCATCTTGTGATCTTTCACTTAGGTCTTAAAATCTTCCTTCTAAGAACGCAAGCTCTGATATCAATTGTTAGTAATAACTGAGTTGGGGGGGTGAATCAGTGGCCTCAAAGCATTATCCAATTTAAAATTTAATCCACCAATCTTTACTTCTCAAATTATTAAGTCCCAACAAGATGCATGCCTTGAATTACTTTAAACAAATAACTATCTGTCAGTTTACCTTGTCTGTCCTTATTCTCCTTGATAACCATTAAGCAGTAAACTATATTTATCGATACTCAGTAAATGCGCAGAGTATACCGGTCAATCCACAAATCCATAGGCAGAATTTAAAACACTAAAGTAATAAACCATACACATATAACACAAGGTTTTTAACGTGGAAACCCTGTTAATGGAAAAACCACTGGGACCGGTAGCCCAAATTTTAACTCTTCTGAAGTGAGCCCTGTTTGGAGCCAATCCTGTTAAAGGTTATAAACACACTGTTAAGTGTGACCTTGTTAGAGGATTTTCAATACATAGGTTGTCACTAAGTATGTGGCATCTACGCTACCATCCTTGAATCAGTCTCATGACTGTCAATAGGCTTTATGCAAATCTTACTACCATCCTTAAATTAGCCTCCTTCTTAGACTGTCAATGGGCTTTAGGTAAGACTGGTGCTACTATCATGAGTCAACCTTCTGGTAATCTGTTAGGATATACCTCAATTACAAAAGACTGTTAAGTCCTTCTCTATTAAGAGACTTATTGCTTCAATGGTTAAACTGAAACAAAATGACCTATTTCTAATGCAACTAAATTGTAGATTTTCAGATCTATTTACTTACAATATCTTTCTGATCAATGTAACATTACAATTCCTTTGTACTTAACTCTTTCTTCTCTGTGATGATGTGCTTTTTTGTTTGTTTGTGTCTACAGAATTCTTTAGCTCTCCCTCAGCTTGATTGATCAGGACTACATGAAGTTAATCCTTCATCAGTTTCTCTTCACCATCTTCTATCAGTTAACTCCCCCATGTATCTAGTTGCTTATAGACCACCCTTATAATTAATTATGCTTGTATCTTAAATAGACATGATTTTCCTTAATTCTAGGTTCTTGATTCTTAATTCCTTATTCTTGGCATGAGAAACAATCCAGCCAAATTGATTTATGGCTTTAACTCCTAATTTATCTCGTAGTTATCTTCTTGCCAACTTTACAAATAACTTACTTAACTATGGTCGAATGAAACAAATAAAACAACCAGTTAAGTCTATCCTTTAGCTTTGCCAGCTAGATATTTTGTCATTTTCTGATCTCTCTATTCCATCGGTCAATTCTGTAGTTCGTCACTGGTGAAAACTGCCAGTTCTATCGGTGTCGCTTTAGTTAGCTTCAGGATCTCCATCCATCAAGAAACATTGGATCTTTCTCATCGGGAAACATGTGATTTTTCTTTGTCGGGCAACACTATCTTCTACTCGTCGGGCATCACTGTGACTTTTTCTCTGTCTTTACCGATGGTGTGTACTCCGTTAGTGTAGTTTGTCACTTAGTGAATACTAGACTTTTATGCATTGCTGAAAGCATAAAATTTATTCCATTGATTCTCTGAAGTCTTTAGCATGACCATACAGGTGATATCAAGTTGACATCAATGACAATACAAACCATTAACTGATTCAATGTCCTGCATCATCTTCAACTTAATATAGTCAACCATTTAATCAATTACATGTCATCACTATGATATACTCGCAAGGATCACATTGGATCATATGAATATAGAACACCTTCAAGAGAAATGGTAAAAGATGATGGAAGACATGAACAACTCTCATTCCCACATTTTTTACAAGTTGTAAGTAATTACAACTTTTCCCTTACTATTAAAAAAGGGGGCAAATGATATGATACAAGGGGGTACAAACATGGAAAATTATATAATAGAAAATAAGGTGAAAAGGGATAATAGTATAAAGGCAAGTGTACATACATACACATATACTATACTAGCATATACATAGGGGGAGTCATAATGACAAGGTGAACACATGGTGTACATACTACACATTTTTGGTATTTTGCACAATCAATTTTTGATACTAATGTCAAAGGGGGAGATTGAAGACATATTTTTGCATTAGTATGAAAGGAAAAATAGTTTTGAAACCATTGGTAACACCAACATTGAAAGAAATTTTTAGTGCAACCCGAAAGATAAGTTCACAACGGAACCCAATAACACAGTTTAATAGTGCACAACAAAAATGCTGAAGTGGAACTCAACAGAGTAAACTGATAGAGGAACCTAATAGAGCAGACAACAAGGGAACCCGATAGACAGTTCATAGAGGAACACCGACAGACAAACTATAGATAAAACTGAGCATTAGTCTACCAAAAGACAGTTAGAATCCCGAGAAATGTGGATCTGACTTCCACGTTAGATAAAACACTTGTGTTTTATATTTAGCTTTTTAATTAGGTTTAAATCCATTTCTTGAGGGACAAGAAATATAATTGCAATTGTTTTAATTAGTCTAACTAATTATAAACATGCATACTAGGAGATTAAGGTCAAGTTGTAAACCTTTGAACATAGAGTTAACATTGTTATGCGTGAAACTCATTTAGGTATAACTCATTATATAAATAGATTGTGTAAACAATCAGAACAAATGGATGTGATGATGATTGTAGCCGAAGACACTTCTATGTATTAAAGACAAATTTTTATATAGAAGAATAAACAATGATGAAATCAGTTATCAGGAACAAGAACCAAGGCTACCGAGCTGAACAAAGGTATTGATCAATCACTACAGGTGATAAATTTACATGTAATCTTTAATGGATCTGTAATCAGAAAATGTATATTTCATATATTTAGGTCAATGAATACTTTTGACTGCATTCTCAAAAGTGTATAAAATAGAAGAAATCTGTGAAAAAGGTTGATTTAACAATCCTTTGTAAATCTCTTAACTAAGTGCACACTAAACAATGTTGCTAAATATATTAATAGAGTAGACCTTAGCCAATCTCCACATGATACTCCTAACATGGTAGATCATCAGAAGTGATTAAAATTGTAAGCCTTAACCGGCCCCTTCTATTCTATAGATAGTGAAGTTTTGTGGGTTTCATCCGGGCACTGCAGTTTTTACCTTCTAACAGGGGTTTTCTGAATTACCAAATCTTGTGTCATGTGTCAATACATTTCCTAAATGTTTCTATGAATGTTTAAATGCAATAAAGTTTATAAATTGATACTACATACACAAAGATATGATAGAACATATGGTTGGTAATACAATTGATAACTAAAAGGATTAAGGTTAAGTGATAAAAGTTTTAAGGGTACTGATTCACCCCTCCCCTCTCAGTACACACCATTCCATTATTTCCAATAGTTATTTGTTTCTTTCATAGAAGTGTAACACAACTTTTTTTTTTTACCATTAAGGTCTACTAGTATCTTTCTCACTCAAAGATGTTTATGATAGAAAGCATTGTGGAGGCACCTATCCAGCTATAAGAAATCTAAATCTTACCAAGGATGGACTTAAACTTTTTTTTTAAATCTCCTTGATAGGATCTATATTTATATGGTTTGGATAGATGTTGGCAAGCATTGTGAGTTTATTTCTTTTGGAATAACTATGGACAATTAGGACTGAGAGGGGAGGGGTGAATCGGTACCACTAAAAACTTTACAACCACAATCATTGACTAAAGCAGATACTATTTCTTGTTGATTATCGAGTTCATAAATTTGAAATAAAAGTAATATAATGCTTATAAAACTATTTGTAAGATCACAAAATTAAACAATTAGAACTCATAACACCATGATTTTGGTAACGCATAAATCCGTAGTTAGAAGATAAAACTGTGTTGGGTATGATGCCCACAACCTTCACTAATTGCAGTATAAAGGGTGCTAAGTTAGAGCTACAAAGTTTAGCCATTTCTTATAGCTTACCCGTTTAAAAGTATATAAAATACTTGTTTATTCTACCTGGTTAAAGGATTTTTACAAACTCTACACTTAGAGATATACCCTGGTAAAGGATTTACAAATATAAGATCAGTTAAGATCTACCCAGTATTAGGATTTAAAGCTCTCAATACAATAGTATCAATAAGTTAACAATGTCTGTAAAAATGCATGAAATATAAGTGCTTTTCAAACTCTATGTGCTCTGATATTGTGTTACCTCAATTCCCAAATTGTAACACTATTCTGTTCTACTATGTTGTAGCTAAATTTGTGCTCGCTGCTCTCTACTATGTTCTTTGTTCTTCAATAACTCCTTTAACTTTCTCAGCAAATAATAGCTCTTTTTCATCTTCTCTATATATCCTGTTGTGTATCTTACACATAAAAAAATCATCCTAGATATAGATGATTTTTGCCTCTTAATATAATGCGTTAGGTACGCTGTAAATTTCTCTTGACTGTTAGATCTTCTTTCTAGCTCGGTGACCATGTCACTTTTACCTCGATATTTGTTATTTTTATTGGAAATGACAACTTTCTTTTTGTCGTTTAATTTCTACCTTACGTCTTCACTCTGAATTATTTTAATTGTTGATCATGTAACAAATTGTTATAAATACTTATATGCACATAATAAATGATCTGACAATCATTAAATTTGATCTGATCACATTTATATTAGCTGTCTAACCCAGTTGAGTAGCTTCACAATACTTGGTTAAGTGATTTTCATAACTTAGTGTAATATCAACTCAGTGTACTACATGCACTTGGTGTAGTGTGTCATTCCGTAACTGTAGGTGTTTGGTACTTTGTTAACTTTGTTACTTTACTAACTGGCTCGGTGTGCATTACCGACTTGTCTTATTCTTGACTATCAACTTGACCGATTGGTTCTCCTTGACTCTATGACTTTGACTAAACTAATGGCAAAAAAATATCTTGTAGAAATAACAGTTTCATCATCTTGATTCTCAAATCACTAGTTCTTGAATGTAGATGCATCTCGTTTATATCTTTATGTATCTTAGTTGCACAAATCAATGTCTTCAAATATCCAATCACACAAAATATGTATGAATGTTGACTCATAACAACTAATAGGAAAACAAAAGAGTTTAGAAATTTGAATTTTAAGTTTTTAAATTTGAGGTTCAACATCAAAGAGGCTCAAATCAATTTTAAGTCACATGAGATTAAACTTCACAAAATAAATAAATTTTTTGAGACAATGAACAAAATCATAGGTATGAATGTGAGATGTAAATTACGACTAAACGATAGATATATTAATTTTACTATTAGAAAAATAATATAAAATACAATATATACAGTTTACTCCACTTCAATATTACCAATAGATTTATATTTTAAAATAAAATCTATATTTTCTTTATTTTATCTTAGATTTTTGAATGCTTATCAAAAGTGTTTTGATAAATAGTATTTTTCCTATTAAATAAATATAAAAGTTACATATTCAGAAAAAAAAGAGATTAGAAATATAAAAAACTATATTGATTCCAATGTCCTCTCCGTCTATAGTCTATATGTGGTTTTGTCAGCATATTTTCCTTCTTTTTCCCATTGGATGTTTCGAAGAAAGGACTGAAGCAATATCTAAGCAATTTCTTCTTGGTCGGCGCTTGTCAAATTTCCAATCAATTTCCATTGCTCTTCATTTGCTCTTAAACAACACCCAGAATGCATTGGACCCGAAAGAGCTACTATCTTGTGAGAAGCTGCAGAACATATAGGGATCGAAGAGTTGAATGCATTACAATGGATGGGACTTTGTTGTTGCAGCAATGCAGATATAAGGAATTGCATTCATGATTTGAAGGTAATGATTTCGATCCTCCTTTTGAACAGGCAATCATAAATATCATTTATAACGGATGTGTTATTTTATTTAGTTATTCACTTTCAGGTTTGTTTTTGTCATTTGTTCAACTTCTACAAGATAGTCTATATTTTCATAAGGAATATTTGAAGTGACGTGTAAATAAAAAGAATTTACCTTGAATGAACTAAGTGTATTTTGTTTTTTTATTTCGGAGTATGCCATCGAAGGGAATGGAATTGGTTGGAAGAGCACTGGATGGAGCGGATTCAAGTTTAAACAAAAAACAGTTTTGGGATGTTGATATTGACGTCGATGGAGTAATTGCAATTGCTTCTCTGGAAACTCAGTCATTGAGTGCAGTTATCGTATGCTTTGTAGTTGTGGTTGATACCTCTGTTTTCGCTGGTCGTAGTAGATATAAAGTGCGTGAAGGCGAATGGATAATCACAATGGTAGAATGTGAGGAGAGATAACTCTCTTAAGGGAATTATAGATAATTTAAGGTAGTATAAAATCATAAAGAAGGGGTTTCGAGTCTTAATGTGTTACAGACAATTGTGGATAAGTTATATCATGGATAAATAAAATTTTCTTGCAAATTGGTTTAGTGTTTATAATATGTAGATTTATTCATAGAGCTTGGATTGTATTTTATAATTGTAGAATTATATTTTTGAGAAGAAATTTGAGTCATTTTTCTAAAGTAGAATTAATGTACAGAAATTGTTATCTTGTAGACTAAATATTAACATTATTTTAAAAATTTATTATATTTGTATTAAAGAAAACAATATTATTTCTTAATAGTAAAAGATGTGTGGGCTTAATTTTCTCATTACAATATATGGGGTCACTTTTGAAGTTCAAGTTTCACAATGATGTAAGTAGTGAGAAGTTTTGTACCTTCTCGAATTATTTACGAGAAGGGCTTAATTGAGATATAGGTGAACATATGATAATTTAGAATGATGTTTTAATAATAATTTTATTACTTCTTGTTATTATAATAATGATTTTATTGCTTATATCATTATTGACTTTTATTCAATGAATTACAACAAGGTTAAGTTCCCAAAAAATAGATTAGTTCACAATCAAGAGCTAAATTCATATTAGCAAATTCAATTTAGAACATTAAAAAAACTACTATTTTGGTCCTATTCCACATTGGTAACTATTGTAGAACTTTCTTTTAAGCAAAACCAGTGAGCCACTAATATTATATTAATTTTGTATTAACTGGTTTGAAGACTCATCGGGGAAAGAACAAGAAAGAAAACCCTGAATCCTAGCCAAATTACATAATCAAATATTCTATAACTTTTTAGATCTCATGATATGTTATTTTTAAGTCATTTTCATTTAAAATTAAGTCATCATTTATAGGACTAAGTGATATATCATTTGAAGGAAAGAATGTGATAGAATGATGTTAGTTGTGATAACTATGTGTGCTGAAATATCGATTGGAGGGATAGGGAGAGACTAGATAGAATGGTAGGTCAAGAACTAGGTCCTCATGATGCAAACAAATATATCATTCAAAATATTATAGATATGCAGATTCACTTCAATTGGGTGGGTGAGATTTTTCCTCCTAATTCCCACTTCATTGCATGGATGAGTGGAGCCATATTGGATGAACCTTGACTCTGGTGGATGGGTAAATATAGTTAAAGAAGGCTAGGAGGAATGTAGGCAAGTTGATCAATTGCTTGTTGGTTTCACCCCTACCTTACTTGGTAAGGAATATGTGATGCAGGAGCATCCTGGGTGTAAGGGCAATCTTGCATCACCCAAAAATATGTGTTTTTCTATTCAATAAGGGCTATTTTATAAAAAGATGCTATTTTTGGAAACTTAGTATTTTTAGTAAGTTGGTCGTTTAAACTCAGAATATTCTAATTTTCTAGGTGAAGGTTCATCTTTTTCATATAAGAATGCCAGTTGAATTTCATTGCCAGATCATCTGTATTGGCGAAGTTATTAAGGATTTACTGTTGAGATTTTAGGGTGCAAAATCTTTGAGCTCAATTTTCAGGACCTTAGAGGCTCCAGATCGAGGTCGAACCCCTGGCTGACTAGCGCTTCACAAGTCAGGCACTATAGATTGCGATCTCCCCTTTCCGAAAAGTGGTTATAATAGCAAAATGGAGCTACGGTTCAAAAGTTATGGCTTCCGAAAGTTGGGCTACCTAATCTCATGTTTTGTAAATATTTAAAGCTGACCCTTTTGTAATAAAAGTGAAAAATAATTAAATGCTAATGGTAGTTGGCCTTAATGGCTAGATTTTTGGAACCTTCTCGGGCGGTGAAAATTGCCTATATAAAGAAGGCCCATAGTGTTGTCTAGGGCAGTTCTGGGTGGATTTGAGTAATAATTCGAGGCTTTGTCCTATAGAATATTGTAAGGGAATGCCCATGTGGCTTTGCATATTGTAATTCTGAAAGTTTGTAATTCCCCATTTGAGAAGATAATAAGAAGCCCATTTTCTATTCTTGTAAATTTTTGTTGCTTCTCTGCTTTTGTTATGTGTTTGTGGTATTAAGGGGAGCATCCTTTATCAAGTAGTATCAGAGCAAGAAGTTCTTGAGTGTGTAGACAGATTGCCGACTATGAGGCAGTTTGCACTAGGACCATGGTTAGGTTTTTAGTGTGCATCATGAAAATGCCTCCACGAAGGGAACGTGGTGGGAGAGCTGGTGTTGTGTCACGTGAAGATAGAGAGCTCCAGAGACAAGTGCGAGCATTGCAAGAAGAGATTCGTAGAGTAATGAATCTTAATGCTAGAAATGAAAGTGAGGATGAAGCCGAAGAAGGAAATGATGATCAAGAAGAAGAAAGGTTTTTCTGAGCCATTTCCAAGATTGGGAAAAGACCTAAGATTGAGGTTCCTACATTTTCAGGGAATCTTAACCCAGAGGAGTTGATTGACTAGATCAACAAATGTGAAGAATATTTCAAGTATGAAGATATTGAGGATCCTGCTCGGGTCAAGTTTGCGAAGGCTAGACTGAAGGGTCATGCGAAGATCTGGTGGCAGGAGATCCAATTGGAGTGAAATCAAAGAGGAAAAGATAAAATCACAAGATGGGATCGGATGGTGGATAAGTTGAAGTGATAGTTCATTCCTGTTGATTATGAGCTTGACCTACTGAAGAAAATGCAAAGTTTGAAGCAAGCAGGAAAATCTGTCCAAGAGTATACGAAAGAGTTCTATCAAATCCCCATCTGAACATGCCATGCGGAAGCTGACAAGGAGAAAGTTGCCCGTTACCTTAATGGGTTGAGGCCAAGCATTCAGGAGGAGTTGAATCTGGTTCGAATGAATAGTATTGAGGAGGCATACCAGTTTTCCTTGAAAGTAGAAGAAAAGCTGAACAAGAAATTTGAGAGTAGGAAAAATGGAAGAGGTCATGGTGGAAGATCTAGTGGATGGTCATATGGTGGCCGAAATGAAGATCCAAAAAAGAGGGACGAGGCCAGTAGCAGTCAGAATCAGCGAGGAAACAATTCCAATTGTTTCCAAGATCAAAATAATAGAGATCAGAGAGGAAGAGGAAGAGGACAAGGATCTAGAAGAGGAGGCTTCCGTGGAACATGTTTTCACTGTGGAGAAGAAGGTCATAGGGCATTTGAATGTCCTCAGCACCAAGGAAGAATAGACAGGAGAAATGAAGGCCAGGCCAGAGTTGCACATGTAGATGAAGATGCCAAATCGTCACATTCTTAAGATGCTGAAAGAGGAGAAATGCTGATTAACAAAATAGTCCTGTTGAGTGGTGAGAATGAACCTAAACAAAGGAGGAGCCTGTTTCGCATCAGGTGCAAGTGTGAGGGCAAGTGTTGTGATGTGATTATTGATAGTGGAAGCACTAACAATTTTGTGTCAGAAGAGATGGTGACAAAGTTGAAGCTCAAGAGACAGAAACACCCACATCCATATTGGATTGCCTGGGTACAGGATGACCACAAGGTCATGGTCAATGAAAAATGCCTTGTGAAGTTCAAGATGGGCGGATACCATGATGAGGTACTATGTGATATCATATCTATGGATGTATGTCATATGTTGTTGGGTAGACTATGGTAGTTTGACAGATGTGTTGTACATGATGGTCGTGCGAATACATATTCTGTGACAAATGATGGAATGCGACATAAGATAAAGCCATTGAATGACACAAAAGAAAAGGTATGTGGTAGAGCAGGAATAACTTTTGTTGATGGAAGAAAGTTCCTAGATGGTATGAGGCATGAGCATGTGTGTTTTTCTTTAATTCCAAAAGCTGGTAAGGAGGAAGTAGAAGGTGTTCCTGTAGAATTTGCAGGTTTGTTGAATGAGTTTCAGGATATCGTATCTGATAATGTGCCTGATGGATTATCACCAGTCTGGAAGATCAGTCATCAGATGGACTTGATTCTAGGAGCGAGTTTTCTGAATAAGGCAACACACAGAATGACACCTGTAGAAAGTGAGGAGTTGAACAGACAAGTACATGAGTTGTTGCAGAAAGGATTGATCTCTGAGAGTCTAAGTCCCTGTGTTGTACTAGTGGTATTAGCACCTAAGAAGAATGGAGAGTGGAGGATGTGTACAGACTCCAGAGAAATAAACAAGGTCACAATCAAGTACAGGTTTCCATTGCCACGAATGGATGATATTATGGACTGTTTGAGTGGAGCTGTGTATTTCTCAAAGATAGAATTGAAGAGTGGATATCATCAGATTCGGATTAGAGAAGGAGATGAATGGAAGACTACCTTCAAGACAAAGGAAGCATTGTACCAGTGGTTAGTCATGCCTTTTGGGCTAACCAATGCACCGAGCACTTTTATGCGGCTCATGAATGAGGTTCTAAAAGAATTTCTTGGTAGGTTTGTCATTGTTTACCTAGATGATATTTTGATCTTTAGTAAGACATTGGAGGAGCATATGATGCATATTCGTATGGTATTTGAGAAGCTGAGATAAGAGAAATTGTTGATAAATTTGAAGAAGTGC